>JADLZK010001073.1:0-22462 GCA_015847255.1 Hyparrhenia diplandra
CGTCGAACGGTGGAAAATATCATGAACCGAAATTGGGCCAACGGGACGGGCTAAGTGGGCTGAACCGATCGCGGCCGCCCGGGAGAGGGGGCCGGCGCGACGCGTGAGCGGCGGGGCCGGCGCTTTTGCCCCCTTCCCTTCCCTTCCTCGCCTCCGACTACGCCTTGTCTTCAAGTTAGGATTATCTTAGGCTTTTGGTGTGTAAAGGGAATATTGCAATCTATAAGGAAGGCCCTTATCGGGAAATAAATAAATATTGTTTGTAAAAGGTATTCCAATCATATAAGGAAACCTTATAGAAGATTGCTTAGGCTACAAGTCCCACTAAAGGGCTATATAAGCAAAGGCATGTAATCTCTTTGGGGGTAAGCAAGCAATAAAAATAGTTCAGTATCTTATCTCTCTCTCTCTCCATCCACCGCCACCGCCCGACCCCGCCGCCTTGGCATCAGCGCCCGCCGTCGGCCCGCCCGCTCGCCGCCCCTTGCCGCTATGGCGCCCGGCCACCGCCACCGCCGCCATACCTTCTCCGCGCCTCGCCGACCGTTGGAGACGTGTCACAACCGCCCCATCAAACCGATGCGTGACACTCGTCTTATTCAAATTTTTTATGTAAATTATAAAACAAATAAAATACTATTACAATACCTTTAGCGATGTATTAAGTTATAATAAAAGTGATAATATTTATAAAAAATTAATAAGGCAGTGGTCAACCATAATTTCTAGAAGTCAAAAGAATTGCGTTTATTTTGGGGACAGATCAGTAGGCTTTAATAAAATAGTTCAAAAGGAGGGCTATTTGTATTTGTGACAATAACTAAAAATTAGGAAAATGATTTAATGTGTAGAGTTTTATCTTAGATTATTTTTAGTGGAAGAACTCTTCTTAAGTTTATTGACAAAACACTCAGTCGCACAAATATTATACATTTGTGGTTCAAAATTTTCCCCGAAATGGCCACTGTGATCTAACGGAAGAACAGTACAGTATGAACTGGAGGAACAAAAGAAACAAAAGAAACAGAGCACCGACGCTTCCTGTCCACTCATTAATTGATTTGCTATAAAAAAATATAGAGAAAGGAATAATGGGGACTCTAGAATGTCCTTGTCCACACGAAGGATGCCCTTTTCCCCTTCCCCGCTTCCACATTCACGCTCCTGCTCGCTCGTTGCCGTTGCCGCCATCGACGATCTGTGCGGAGCGCCAGAGTCCACTCCTTCCCCTTTCCTTTCCCATCCCCTCGCACATTGGCCTTGTCAAATCTGGTGGCCATGGGATCCGCAAGAGCAACTGTGGTGGGAGCCTCGTGAAGTCGTCAAGCCTGGCGGCGCCAAATCCGTGCTCGAGAAGCCGAGCAACGCTGATTCAGCCGGGGAGGACGTGCGCAGGCATGGAGGTCGCTGTGGACCTGGCCCCAAGGCATGGGGCGGATGGCGTGGAGCTAGATCTTGGTGTGGCTGCTGGCATGGTTGCTGGCGTCAAGCTGGTCCCTGAGGTGGCCGACGGGGCTGCCTGCGTCCAGCTGGCCCCTGAAGTGGCCGTGGTCGACGACGTCGCCCGTCCGCGCGGGCGGTACTCCGACGAGAAATTCGCATGCCTTATAAAATATGACCCCTGCCGCGCGAATCGTTATAAAATCTGGTCTTTTTTGACGGGAACGCCAACGCCGTGTGCTTACTGCCCCTGCCCACCTCTCTTCTCACTCTTTCATCCCATTGACACGTGGGTCCCCTTGTCAACTTCATCTCCTACCTCATATCCGTCCCCGAAATAATCCCCATCTCCCGCTGCTCCCGTCGCCCGCCATGGCCTCCACCTCAATCCTCTTCCAATCCTATGGACCAAGCTCGCCATGGCGGCGGGGACAAGCTCGCCCACCGCCGGGCACGAGCACGCGAGCAACCACCGCCGCTCTCGGGCGCTTGGCGTTGCGTTCGAGCGAGCTAAGCGCGAAAGCCCGTGCACCGCATCGCGCGTCGCGTGGAGCAAATCGCGCCGTGGGCGCGCGGCGGGCGAGCATGAGGGCGAGTGTTGTTGGTATTTGATAAGCCTACAGAAATATAATTTGTATAATCCAGTTTAACGGATACACGGTGAGCACTTCACGGGGAGAGGGTTTTAATATCGAATCCACGGGGAGAATGATGTGAGGATAACCGAGGCATATAACTAACCCATATAATTAATTCATATAAGCGGCGGCAATCAAGGAATGAGAGGATAAAGAGGTAAGGAGATTCCTACGGTTGTCTAGTTCTTATCATTGTAAGCCTTGTTGATATTGTCTTAGGGGACGTACTCAAAGGAAAGCGAGGGACGAAACATGCAATCCTCGATGAATGAGGGGTCCCGCTTGGCCTATCCAACGGGATGTGGAATCCAAAGGAATCAATGGTACTGTCACTACCACGAACTACCACGCTCCGGAAGGTAGGGTGCATCCACAAGCAACCTCAGTCTAAGCACCACGCCTAAACCTAAGCTACCCCTCTAATCTATAGATTCCCGCAGTTAAAGTACTCAAATAAGAGTTATGAACAATAAGAACAATAAGGACAAATACTTACTCAAATAAGAAGTTGATCCACCATAGAAGTCTCGAGGATCGGGGCCCCAATGCTAATGGGATTTGATCCCGATGGTACAAGATGTAGAGGATTCATCGACAGGTCCGATGCTTCCTCAGCAGCTCTTCCCTTCACCCACGCTTTAGCTCTAGGAACAAGATTAGCTCTAGTCTCTCTCATGGGAACTATGGCTCTAATCTCTCTTGATGCTTGCTCTCAACTCACTCTAGGGCTTCTAGTTCTACATGGTGTCTAATCTAGATTGGAACTAGAGAGGTCAGGGCCTCAGCCTGTTGAGTATTGAGTTGAATGAATTAGGGTTTTGCCTTGGGGTCAGGTGGTCTTCTTATATAGCCCTCGACGATGAACAGGGACCCTTGGATCAAACCGACCTTGAACAACGGTATAGATGCAACCTCAATGTCGGTGGTAAACCGCCATAGAAAGGAGAGGCTGACAGGTGGGACCCACCTGGCGGTCGCCAGTAATGGGCCTGGCGATCGCCAGTGCCCTGGATCACAACGAGATCTTCTTCCTCCTGATGTCTTCTGGTGTCCTCTAGAATGTTTTAGTCCACTTTTTGGATTGAGTTGTCTCACGGTCAAGTTTTATCATCGTATGGGATGCAAACTCTTAGGTTTCTCACCGTTCTTATCTGCTTTTATCTGTTCAGTCCCTACAAAGTTATGGAATACCAAAACTCATGGAAATATGTTAGTTAGACCCCTATACTTATGTTGATGTTCATTCTAAGCCCTTATCTCATGTTTAGTTGGCTAATAATATTATGCTATAACAGGTGTCAACAAGCTCCCCCAAGCTTACCCTTTGCTAGTCCCTAGCAAAGCCAAACTTAGCAATGGATCCGGAGTTGCTGCAACGCTTTTATACCTCTAAAGTACACATGCTTTCAAACAAAATTTTCTCCTCCAGATAAGAATAAACTGTTCAACCTTCAACTTACCTATATTACCTTTAACCATGGAGCTTATAGCCTTTTCTTGGGATCTTGGGCAATTGAAAGATAAAACAATCAAGTCAAGCACCATATCTCAAACTCTTTGTTCAACTGTCATTCTGGAGTTTTTGTAAGTTTTCAAAATAAAACTCAAAGTTCCTTGTATGACTCTCTCAAGTCTCTCAATTGTGGTATTTGTGGATCCTCACTTAGGCATTAATGTTGTGTTGCCTTTCTCTCATAATCTGTGGTATTTTTGGACTAAGGCAGTAGGACACTATACCTTCTTCTCTCTCACCCTATATCTAAGGCTTATATCTGGAGCTCATAGGTGGGAGAAAAAGTACATCTACTTACTAAGCATATATTGTAAGTTCAAGCAATGGATCCAAAGTCACGAGTCATACTTGATCAAGTGATGCATGTGTATGGTGGAAAGAATATGGTGGTAGGTGAATAATGAGGGCGAATGCGATGAGGTGTATCTTATGAGTGAGGGGAAAGCCTAATTCTACTTTTGCTACTTGAGAATACCATCTGTCTTTGGAATCTTAAAATATTTGTGAGAACTTGGGTTGTATACTCTTTTTTTTTTTTTTCATAGAGAGGCGGGCATCTAAGTACCCATTGTTTTTAGCGGACACTTGTCCATTTTTTTAACTCTCCTTTATTCACTTTTTTTTAAGAACACAACCCAAATCTCTTTTGCAATAACTTTTGAGAGATATACAGAAGTAATGGAGCTTTGTAAGACATTGGCTAGACATGGATGAGTGGATGAATGTAGGGAATATTTTTGGTTGCTCTATCCCGGGATAGGAGTAGAACATTTTTGTGGATATATAGTGGATGCAATATGAATGTTTATGGTGGTGGATGCGTACTTCCAGTGGTGAAAATAGCATATGAATGTGTGGAGTCGAATGAAGTGGAGTAGAATGCAATAGGGTGGAATGAGATGGAGTGTACATGATCAGCATGACAAGTTTCTAAGGGTCGACAAAAAGATTGAACAAACTCAACGCAAAGTAAAGCGACCTATATATATGTCAAAAGATTTTCCTAATCTAGGAAGCATGTATATGTGGCTGTGATAGGAGGTTCAACACTTTGTCACACAGGAACTTATCATGTGTATTTTAAATTTTCAAAAATAAATCTCCAGAATCTAGTATCACTAGGAGTAAGATCAATAGCAGCTCAGACTTTCATATATCATATCCGTCAATTATCTAGACTTTAGAGCAAGCAATTTGCAACCCACAGATTTTTTACATTCAGAGTAGGTCTCAAGTCAAAACAGTTTTGCATTTAAGGCTCAAGAGAAATTGAGTTCGACAGCTAGGTACTAAGAAGGAATTACGACGGAGCAACTATTCATCATCTCCAGGTTGGCAATTTTGGGGTTCATTTTATCTTGGCGTAAAACAACTTCTTGTACACTCTCTATACCTATTTATTCTCACACTCTAAAGATCATACTCTACTAAAGACTCTTTAAACGACTAGACTCTATAAAACTAAACTTCTTAGCAAACTCTTTTAGCAACTAAGCAAACTAAAATATTAGCTAATAATATAACATAGTAGGGATACTTATCATGATAACTGGGGGTGCTCTCCCCCAAGCTAGATTAAAGTGTCGGGTTTATTGTGGAAGTTGAGGTAGACAGTGACGAGGGTATCGCCCTATCATGTTTCTCTCCTTTGAATCCTGCTGAACTCAAATAGACAACAAAGCCTTGTGGAGCAGATTAGGCGTTAGTGGTTGACCACATAGGCCTCATGTGTCTAGAGATTTTCAAGATGGATCATAATTATTCTAGATAGAACTTCAGCAAGATTTCTCTTATAAATGTTTTTGGAGTTTTATAATTTTATATGCATGCAAGGAACTATAATGCAAATGCAAACAGATGAATGCATAATTATTTTTATGCCACCACGGTGAGTATCCTTATGGGTTGTTACACGCCACAAAATTATTCACATGGGGCTTGAGAATTTTTCAATGCAATGCTAATGCATAAATGTAAATATGCTAAAGGAAAATGATTATGCAATGCAAGGAAATAAAATATGCTATGTGTTTAATATGGATAACTACCGATCTTACCTTCCGACGAGGGTTCGGTGTTTTAAGTCCTCCGAACAAGACTTCTTACCTTACCCACTCCTCAAGTGCATCATCGATCTTGGTGGATGCATCTCCCGAGATAATGATCTCTAAGGATGGCATCACCCATGTTGTTTGCTTGTCCCATAGTTTGAAGTGAAGCTTTGACAGTGGAAGCAAGCAACATCTTGTTTAGTGTGCGTACTTTGTGGGTTCAGGACATTTTCTTGTAGAATCTTGGGGAGTGACAGACTCCTCCACATTTTGCTCAAAGTATGTCCTACTTGCAAAGACAAGGTAGAGATTAAGTGCATGGGCCCCTGTTGGTGGGAAAACACCAACAGAACCAAAACTTTATTCATTATTCTCTAACCTTAGGCACATTAAACAAGATAGAGTTAATGTTTATTTGTTTTCTCCATTTATGATGAGGGTGATAAGGTCACAAGATAGAGCATCAATGGTTTAATGATTATACTATCTTGCAAAGCAGGATTTACATTGGGGACTATGAGATCAAGAGAGTGGTTTTTAGGAACAAAGAACTAAACATGTGAAGCTAAGCAGGATGGATAAGGTTAGGTTTTGACTCCAACATGTTTGATTCTTTATTTATGAGCATGCCATAATTAAGGAAAAGCTTTGTTAATGATAGCTTACTTCAAGATGTTACCTTTTGCTTGGAGCTTTCCTCATTTGGCCTCTTGTATATCTTGCTCCTAACTTGTCTCCTTTATTGCATCATCCTTTCTTTCTTCTCCTTTGAATTGTGCTAGGACCTTTTTGCTCCTCTCATGGTTTTATTCTGCGTCATTAGTGGGACGACATATACTTTCGAAGGAGTATACAAGTAATAACGAGGATAGTATTGTTACAGGGCTAAAGGTCACTTTCTATGCTACAGAAAAAGTTTGGTTGAAGATTTTAGCATAGATCATTTATCACATGTTTCACCTTGCTTTTCTAAAGAAATGATTTTAGTGAACCTTAAGTTTGATTTTCGTGCATCGAAATCACTTGAACTTGTAGGAAAAGAGCAATAGTGAATAGAGAGGTTGCAAACCAGCGTATGGAGTGGGGGAGGAAGAGCACGATTGGATTATCCTTGGTGGAGTTGGTCTTTCCTCTTCCATGTGCCGATCACCCTTGAGTTTATCCTTGAGCAAGTGCTTTTGTTTGTAGACTTTGTTTGTGGCACTCCTCTTCTTTCTCTTGCTTCATCTCTAATGTGAGTTTATCTCAGGACTTCCCCCAAGCTTATTTGAGAGTTTCTTTTTCTACAGGGGTTAGTCCACAAAATATCCAACATCTACTATAGCATACTTATCAGCTCATAAATCCCTAGACACCACGTCTAATTTGATCTAGGAAGGCATTTTAACCTAAGCACCATGCTTAATTTAAAAAAGGTGTATGAAAGTACATCAAAACCAAGTCATATAATATAGTAGATAATGGTAACATGAAAACATTAAAGAGATTTATTCCAACAGAGATGAAAGTCATGATTGTTGTTTTATAGATTGAGCATGTCTTAAGGGTAGCGACAACCAAGGTAAGGTAGCAACATGGCAAGAATTATTTTGCAATCAATTTGCATGAGCATGGTTTAATGTTGCATGATGATAGTCGGTTGGACATACCTTTACATTATCATCCTTCGTTCTTTTTGCTCTTGACCTGAAATGGTTAGTAACAAAAATACCCGAAGGAATATTTTTATAATTATATTTCTATGCTCACTACACAAGGGGTGTTAAATCAAAAGGTCTACACTGATGTTATTTCCCCTAAAGTGCTTGTTTTAGGACAAGAAGCTCGTCCTTGGGAAACCTTCAAATATGATTCAAGATGATGAATAGATTTTCCCTTATATCACCAATCTCAACATTCAAGCCAATAAGATCAACAACCACCCTTTCTAAATCCTTATGAACAATTATCTCAAGGAGGTTTGAGATCTTGTAGGTGGCAAGATTAGAGATGGCAATTAATTTAGGAGTTTGCTCTCATGGGCAAGGATTGGATAGAATATTTAGGATGTAACTCCTATGCTCATGGATGTTCTCCGACCATTGATAATGCTCTTTCTCGGTCTCCATTAGATCCTTCATGATGTCTATACTTGGGTTTCTAAGATCGTAGGTAGACTCAAGAAAAAGAACACTAGAGGATTCATTGGGGTCAAGGATGAAGTTGAAGATAGATTTGGATAAGTTATCTAGTCTGAAATAGAAGGGGAGAAGACATGAATGGATTCTAGATAGCTTCGCTCTCCTTCTATGGCGTCATTAGATATGCCATCCTTGGGTTCCCAATGTCCTTTGTAAGAATAAGGATGCTTTCTAAGAGACTCTTCTCTAAGAGGTTTCAATTTATAGATACTCAAAGGTCTCCTGTGAAGCTAGAAGTTTGTCTCCCAAAGTCATCACCATAAAAGATTCAAGGGTAGAATTACTTCTTCCCTTGAAGGGTTTTGGATTATTGATGATTTAGGATTGGTAGCTAAATCAAGGGATTGGAATGATTATGGTCTGGCTATCAAAACTTCTTCTTTGGTCTAGAGGATGATTCCTTTTCTTCCTTTGGGTGTTCATAAAAAAATTCTAGGAAAAGATCACACCCGCTGAGTTTGTCAAGACAAACCTTGCTTTAGAAAAGAAGAGAAAAGTTCCTCCAGAAATTGCATGATGATCACGCGAACAACTTTTCTAGGATGAGCCCAAATACATTATCCTTTTCTTAAAGGATAGGATCTGGCCTCTGAGATTAACTATGGTCTCCCAAGCTCTTCACTTCTTCCATTATGCTCGATGGTTCCATGATAGGCTCTTCCTTTCTAAAGGAAAAGGGTGTCAATGAATTACCCTCGAACTTGTGTAGAAGAAAGACAGAATTCTCTCCTATAATGGGTTGTTTCATGATCATTTAGATCAACCGTAGGCACAGCTCATAGCCAAGGGGTGGGATAGGTTCTAAAGATTCTAGTGGCCTGAACTTGTGCTTATGGGTGCAGCATAAGGATAGGTGTGGAATCCGAGGATCCCATAAAGATACAAAAAGAAGAGAAAATATAAAAAAGAAAAACTACACTAAGGTATGGTACAAGATTAGTTATACTCAATGTCTTCTCAAAGAACCATTCACCCCAAGCGGCGCTTTAAATGCTTGTTGGTATTTGATAAGCCTACTGAAATATAATTTGTATAATCCATAAGCGAACGGATACCGGTGAGCACTTCACGGGGGAGAGGGTTTTAATATCGAATCCACGGGGAGAATGATGTGAGGATAACCGAGGCATATAACTAACCCATATAATTAATTCATATAAGCGAGCAAAAGCAATCAAGGAATGAGAGGATAAAGAGGTAAGGAGATTCCTACGGTTGTCTAGTTCTTATCATTGTAAGCCTTGTTGATATTGTCTTAGGGGGACGTACTCAAAGGAAAGCAGGGACGAAACATGCAATCCTCCGAAGAATGGGGTCTGCTTGGCCTATCCAACGGGATGTGGAATCCAAAGGAATCAATGGTAATGCTTTGTCACTACCACGAACTACCACGCTCCGGAAGGTAGGGTGCATCCACAAGCAACCTCAGTCTAAGCACCACGCCTAAACCTAAGCTACCCCTCTAATCTATAGATTCCCACAGATTAAAGTACTCAAATAAGAGTTATGAACAATAAGAACAATAAGGACAAATACTTACTCAAATAAGAAGTTGATCCACCATAGAAGTCTCAGGATCAGGCCCCAATGTGAATGGGATTTGATCCCGATAGTACAAGATGTAGAGGAGTCACCGACAGTCCGGTGCTTCCTCGCCAGCCTCTTCCCTTCACCCACGCTTTAGCTCTAGGAACAAGATTAGCTCTAGTCTCTCTCATGGGAACTATGGCTCTAATCTCTCTTGATGCTTGCTCTCAACTCACTCTAGGGCTTCTAGTTCTACATGGTGTCTAATCTAGATTGGAACTAGAGAGGTCAGGGCCTCGGCTTTGTTGAGTATTGAGTTGAATGAATTAGGGTTTTGCCCGGGGGGGTCGTGGTCTTCTTATATAGTCCTCGGCGATGAACAGGGGACCCTTGGATCAAACCGACCTTGAACAACGGTATAGATGCAACCTCAATGTCGGTGGTAAACCGCCATAGAAAGGAGAGGCCGACAGGTGGGACCCACTGGCGGTCGCCCAAGAATGGGCCCGGCGATCGCCCGATTGCCCCGGATCACAACGAGATCTCCTTCCTCCTGGTGTCTTCTAGTGTCTTCTAGAATGTTTTAGTCCAGTTTTTTGGATTGAGTTGTCTCACGGTCAAGTCTTGTCATCGTATGGGATGCAAACTCTTAGGTTTCTCACCGTTCTTATTCGCTTTTTTATGCATTCGGTCCTCGCAAAGTCATGGAATACCAAAAACTCGTGGAAATATGTTAGTTAGACCCCTAGACTTATGTTGATGTTCATTCTAAGCCCTTATCTCATGTTTAGTTGGCTAATAATATTATGCTATAACGGTGTCAACGGAAAGCACGCGAACGCGAGCAGCCAACGCGTCTTGTGGCGATTCTTTGCCGCGGCGCGGGGCGCTTGAGCAAGCCTGCCGCTGCGTGCGTCGCTTGCGCTAGCGAAGCAAACAAGCGCGGGCGCGGGCATGGGATCAAGCAACAGCCAGCTCGGGTAGATTTGATGAAAGCGACATGGTCGACGAGGGAGCTGCTCGAGCTCGCCGAGCTCGAGGTCGCGTCTTTGCTCAGCAACTAC
This sequence comes from Hyparrhenia diplandra, assembly GCA_015847255.1. NCBI lineage: Eukaryota > Viridiplantae > Streptophyta > Magnoliopsida > Poales > Poaceae > Hyparrhenia > Hyparrhenia diplandra. Next base: position 10,414 of record JADLZK010001073.1, read on the forward strand.
GTGCGACGGTGAGGCCCCGATGCTTGAGGTAGAAGATGAGAGCGGGCAGTAAGCAGACGGTGTTGGCGTTCCCGTCAAAAAGACTAGATTTCATAACGATTTGCGCGACATGGGTCATATTTTATAAGGCATGCGAATTTCGGGTTATATTTCGGGGCATGCGAATACGGGTCAAATTTCATAATTTCTCCACTCCGACCCTCGCCCCACTTTCGGTTGTGGAGAGGCGGCAGCAGCAAGCCGTCGAAGTCGGGCGACGAGCCGTCTGATCAACATCCAAGGGCGATGTTTTGCATGCGACGTGGCCACGCTGCCCGCCCCGAGAAACCGGCCCAACTTTCGTAGGGAACAGATAGGCCAGCTGCAGATCGTCGTTCCGGACAAGGATTGGCCTCTTTACGTTCCGCGTAAGGATCGGTTAATACAATCCCGAAACGAATATCACAAGCCATAAGTATGATATTTTTTTCTCATACTTATGTCTTTAGTAAGAAGAACCCTAGAATGGATAGATCATACCTGACCGAGTTGATTTTGAATGGGATTATGCCCCACAGCTAATGTGGCTACAATAGGACTATATAACACATGGCTTGAATGTTGGGTGCGGGTCTTCGGCACAAGTTCCAATTTCAGTGTCTGTCACGGTGAATCTGAAATGAGTAGTATCAGTACACTTTTTTTTTTTTTTTTTTTTGCGAATTAGTAGTATCAGTACACTGGTGCCATTACATGGAAAACTAGCAGATTTACTAACAATAGTGATACGATTTAGACCCCAAATCAAAACTAGAAGCACCAGTAGTCTAAAATCTTATCACTATTGTTAGTAAATCTGCTGGTTTTCCTTGTAATGGCTAGGTGTTTTAGCAGCTTGCGTCAGGCTTGATTTGGGATCATCTGCTCTGCTCTCCTTAAATTCAGAAGCAGAAAAATGCTTATTGTATATATGTTTTAGATCATTACTGTGCATTTATGCCATTGCATCGTTTCTTTCATTCCCATGGCATTGGTGCACACTACAGTCTAGGCAAGTAGGAAGTAGAACTGGGAACCTTTAATCTAGAGATAGAAAATCTTATTTGTGTTACTGTTACATCAACATTCGAGTTTTTGAGATTTCAGATGCCTTAGGCTAATATCTAGTAGGCAGTAGCGAGCCTTGCTCTGGCACCTAGTTCTTAGTTTCTTTTTTATGTTAATTTGACACATTTCTGCTTTTTTATTCAGTGCTCTGATTTCTTAACCAAATTTCCGAACCAAGCAAAGAATTTTTTTTAGTATCTTGGTTCCAATGAGTTCTGCTTCCACTTACGGAATGATGGACATCATTGACCGATAAGATTCAAAAAGATGTATGCCCACACCTAAAATGGCTACGATAAAAGACTTCACTTTTTTGTTAGCAAGGGGTTCAGCCCAGGATATTGAAATATTTTCTGTATGCCATGGTTGAACAGCGAATAGTAGAACATGCATTTTTTCAGCATATAGTTGATTATTCTTGCCATAGTTTCCACGTTTGTTCCTGGCACCTAACCTGTGTTTAATTCTTTTTTTTTTTTTTTTCCTCATCAGTTCATTTCGAACATAAAACGTCTTCTCCTTAGGCATTGGGTTTCGTCAACCAATCCGAGGAACTGTGTCGCACGTTTGTAGTTTCTTCAACCAGCAGGTGTTTTAGCAGCCTGCATGAGGCTTGACTTGGGATTATCATTGCTGAAGTCCACTTTATATCCTGATGTTCAGGGCTCTACTCTGTTCTCCTTAATTTCAGAAGCACAAAATTGTCATTTCAACAATTGTTGCATCTTTTCTTTCATCCATGTTTTGGTATGTTACTGTGTGTTTAGGCCATTTGAATAATTGTTGCATCTTTTCTTTCATTCATGTGGCATTTGTGCTGACCTGGCAAAGTAGGAAGTAAATCTGAAGAACACAACAAATTCCTCAATGTGTTTCAGATGCCTATAGGCTAATATCTAGTAGGCAGGAGAGGTCCATGCTCTGGCACATGGCACTGAGTTCCTTTATTTATTTATTTTTACTTGTTTCATTTGGTAGATTTGTGCCTTTTCTTCACTGCTATGATTTCTTTTAATCTGAAGTTCCAAAAAAATCAAAGAAATTTTGTTAGTATCTTGTTTCCGAGTTCTGTGGCCTCTCATTGATGAGGTAGATTCAAGAAGTATGCCCACACCTAACATGGCTATGATGAGAGTCCAATTTTATGTTGGGCAGGGTTCAGCCTAGGATATTGAAATATTTTATGAATGCCATTGTTGATCACCAATCGGTACAAGATCATGCATTTTTTCAGCATATAGTTGACCATTTTTGCCATAGTTTTCACCTTTGTTCCATGCTTCACTAATGTATCGTGTTCAAAAAATAGAACGGTTTCAGGCTGGGTTGCAGAAAAGTTTGAATTCCAACAAGACTTGGGTGAAAGCTATGTTTTTCAGGTGTCCATGTCTCATAGCCTGAACATTAGGATTCAGCCGGGCGTATAGAATTCTTTGCTTATAACAGTGTATAACAACTTAACAAGTGGCTTCCGATCTGTACTGTACAACAGATACACTAAAATATTTGCAGGTTATCTAAGTCCAGCAAGCTAATAATCTATTTTTTATTTTTGATTCAGTTCTAACTTGCTCTCCTTTTTTTTCAACTTTGTCGCAGAGGGTCTAACATCATGCAAAGCCCTAGCAAAATCTCCGGTGCCTCTTCCTCCACTACGACTCCTGCTGTGTGTGGACTTCAAGGGTGGGAAGATCTCCCAGAAGGTCTGCTCCATTCTATTGTTCCTCTGTTGAACTCCTTCCTTGAGCTCCTCGCCTTTGCTGGCACCTGCCGCTCTTGGCGTGCCGCTTTCGCCTCATACCCATCAAAATCAACATTCTGCACCTTGCTCCCACCTCTCCTCGTCCGGCCCCATATCAGTGTCCGTGCTCCTAATCTACCTTCCAGCAGTGATGATGGTCATGAGCTCCGCACATGCCAAGTCCTTGATCTAGCCAACTTGAAAAGTAAACTTCGCTGCCAGATTCCTGAAGAGACATTTGAGGATTTGTGCTTTGCCGGCTCTTCCTATGGCCAGTTGGTTTGTGGTGGCGGCAGAAATTGTGTTGTGGTCGATGTGTTCACCGGTGCCAAAACTTTAGCACCAGAACTCCCATTTGACGTCGAAACTTATTTCTACTCTGGCTTGCTGACAGCCCCCCTCTCATCAAATAACTCACACCTTCTTGTCTGCGCTGCATCCAAACATAAACAGCATTCAGTCCTTCCTTCTTGACTGGCCGGTTGGAAGTGATTCTTGGTCAGAACTACGGCTCGATGATTCACGGATTGAGCAGATTGTGGAGTTCAATGGCCAGTTCATCGCGTTGGATGGCAGCTACAGGCTGCACACTCTGTCCTTGGCACCCCAGCTTGTTCTGCAGGAGATAGCAACTGTATGGTGGGATGGCATGGACGAATGCCCGTATCTAAGGCCATGGCTCGTGGTATGTGGAAATATGCTTCTCATGGTGGACTATTACATGACCCTTTCGTTTGATGGAGCACCTGTTAACTACAAAGCCTATCGTCTCGACATGTCAACTGTACCTGCAGTTTGGGTGGAGGTGAGGAAGCTAGAGAAAGCTAGAGAATCACTCGCTGTTTATTGGGAGCGATGTGAGGAGCCCAGCGTTCTCTTGTGCCAGCCCAGGACGATGGAGTGGGAGGAGCAACTGCTTGTACTACGGGTACTACTATCAACCCTGGGTGTTACATGGGCTTGGTGATGATGCAGATGCTGTGTGGGATCCAGAGAACGAGCCTGACCTTGTTGTGTTCAAGAGGAATTGGTACATCTCCCTGCAACCCTTCTGGGTGTACCCAAGCATGTTCTGTCACTGATGGCAAGTGATCCTTGTGCTCCACTTTGGTAGTTAAGAGTTTGCAGAATTGTCAATTTCTCTAGTTTTCAGCTGTGTTTAGCTCCTAGTCTTTTGATGTTTTGCACTGTAGTTCTGAACTTGTTAGGTGTGTGCTGGATAGCCTGGAAGGCTGAAACCCATTACATTAATGTTATTTGAGTGAGTAGTAGAAAATGCTTGTATTGTAGCTTCCTCTGTCCCTGCAAAATGTGGAGATGCAATCGCTTCTATGCACTGCAGGCATCTTGTGATTTGTCTTGTGCTTCTTGTACTGTGCAATACAATCCGTATTGCCTTGATGAAAAAAAAAAGAGTTTTGTGCTTCTTGTAAAAAATTAATATGAAGCGGAAATCCAAATTGTATATAAATAGTGTCTTTACTTGGTCTATGATAATTTTGCAACTTATCGATCACACTGGTGAGACAAGGTTAGAAAACGAATTTGAAAAAGAAATACTATAGCTCTTAAATTATGGAATCGTTTCATACTTAAATCATACGGCCCAGAAGCGTCTAGCCAAGCCCAAGCCCAGGCCCATCTATATAGGTAGCCCAAACGTGCGGCACGGAAGCTTCCAGTTCCAGAATGTGGAGTCGGTCATCCGGCTAGAAGGCGGCGCCGGACTGCCGTAGGAGGCTCTCGCCGTCGCCGCCGCACAGCCATCGCCATCTACCGGTCTGCCTCCGCTCACGGTCTGCCGGCCAGGCCTGTAAGCTCATTGCTCATCCAAACACCCTCTCCGGCTCTCCCCCTTAGCCTCTGCCTCCATTGTTTTGTGTGGATCCCCTTGCAAGAACGTCTGCATTGGTTTGCTCTTGCAAGTATTTTGTGGATCCCCTTCAGTTTTTAATGCCATCTTCTGGTGATTGCAGTTGATATTTTGTGGATCAAACTACCTCTGATCTTGGAATGAAAATCTTATCCATTAAACTCGGGCCAAGCATATCGTTTTTGTTGGCCGTACGGATGTAAAATGGATAAATAACTGTATCCCTAATAGTGTTAGCCTAGCTTTTATCCATTAAATTGTAGGAAATCAATGTTTTTATAGTTATATTTCTGTAATAATAGACTAGTAGAATAACAATGATGATAAATCATGGTAGGTTACCATCGAATGTGCAGTGCTTCCAAGACTTTATGCAAGAAGGCTTGACACATAGGTATGCATTTTGGTAAAACGAGAAATATCCCTATAATGATTCTTAAAAAATAAATATCCATATAATCCAACCATGGGAAGAATCACTGCTTTGTGGCTAGTATTATTTCGCATGTTCTGTTTAGCTGCATTCTTATGCTTACAATTGACATTATGAGAAACCGAAACCGTATGTGCTAGACATGTTCTGGATGAATTTGCCAGCTTTGTTTCCTTTATTCTATCCAGTTCAATCTGCTAACAATCGCTTTGGGTTTACAATCTGTCACAGAGAAGCTGCTTTCACCTGTAAAAGTTATGTCTGAGCTTCGAGATTGGGCAGGCCTCCCAGATGTCTTGCTGCACTCCATTCTTGAATTGTTGGGGTCCTTCCCGACCTTCTTGCCTTTGCAGCCACCTGCCACCCCCTGGCTGCCATCTCATCTTACCCATCCAAATCTACCTTGTACACACTCTTTCCGCCTCTTCTCCTCGACCCTAAGGTCCATTTTCGCTCCCCTCGCCCTCCTCCAAATGTTGCCACAAACACCTCTCTACCCAAACGCCTATGTTATGTCACGCGATGTAGCCAACCAAGATACTTCACTTTGTTCTCAGATTCCTCTCGCTTTCTATCGATTATGAAAATAACTGCCCACCAGGTGCTTTGCATAAGTTTGCATTTAGTGGCGCATCCTTTGGCAATATGATCTTCTCCAAAGCAACAAAACATGTTTTTCTCTTTGATGTGTTCATCGGTATCAATGTTTCACCTCCACTAGTTCCGGTTGTTGATGAATACACGAGATCTACTATGGTGCTGCCCTCCACAGTCCTTTATCATCTCCCAATTCACATCTCATTGTCTCCTTTGGCTCCTCCAACTTCTTTTGGCGTGTTGGTAGTACTTCTTGGTTGAAACGCTCTCCTCGCAATGGGACACTCACCCAATTTGTAGTCGCCAAGGGCCAGGTCTTTGGCATGGGTTACGATCGTCGGCTGTTCATGGTGCACTTGACTCCTCAGATCCGCTTACGAGAAAATTGCAGTTTCACGGGGTGGAAGAAATAGCATGACCAAATGGCATCTTAGCAACCCTTGGCTCGTGGGTGTGTGGCGACATGCTTCTCATGGTTGGCAGCCGAGTTGTTACCCGGGGAATAGGGTGTGCACTTGAAGCTTACCGTCTTGACACATCAGCTGAACCCGCAAAGTGGGTGAAGGTGGAGAGTTTGGAGAATTGGGCTATATTCGTCAGCAATGACCAGAGAGTTCAGCCACTATCATGCTTGAACCCAGAGAGATGGGGAGGGAGGAGCAACTGTGTGTACTGCTATGATTCTGTTTCTGGCCATTTGGTTGCATTCGAGCTGGGCAAACCACCACATGGAGATGATGCCGCCAGGCCTGATGTCTTCGTTTTCATATGTTGTGGCAGCATGGTGCAACCTACATGGGTTGTTCCCAGTATGTTCTCTTTGTGCTGTGATGGTCAATGATTTCCGCGGTAAGAATTTGCCACTGGTTTTTTTTTCTTAGAGATCTATCTGTAACCATTGGAACGTGGGTACGTCTAATTATGTAATTGGAGTATGATGACCTTAAGCTTTGTAACCCCTATGTTCTCTTTGTGCTGTGGTGGTCAATGATTTTTTGCTGTGGATTGGCCATTGGTTTTTCTGAGAGATCTATCTGTAACTGGTCTGTGAGCCAGCTTTATGCTTGTGCGTTTTTATTTCAGTGCTGCAGCTGGGAGCTTGAAGTTCCCAAGGTTTGAACTCTGTTTTGAAAGTTTAACATTGGATTGCACAAGCCGTCAAATTTACGCCATCACTCACCAAATGAGCTATCGTGCTTGTCATCTTGACATCCGGCAATGGTGTGGTGGTGGCGATGGATGACCATGACTTAAAGCTGTTTTGCCAAACAACACACACAAACAGATTCAACTTCATCAATAGAGCTGTTTTTTTATGTAAATCTACAAAAAGCTGATTCACATGTGAAGCTAAGCTGTGCCAAACAGGCCCTTACTCGACAACGTCACTTGTCGGTTTCACTAGGTTTCAGCTGTGTTTCGTTGCTATCTTTATTCTTTTTCACTAATTCTGAACTTGTTTTGTGTGCGGAAGAGCCTGGAATGCTGGAACCCCTTAATGTTAATTGATTAGTGGAGAACAAACGCCAAATTTGTAATTTCAGAGGTTTCTCTGTCCCTGCAAAAATTGGAGATGCAATCGCTTAGGATTGCCTTTCTGCTTTGTTTACTGCGAAATGCAATCTGAATTTTTGTAGGGCAAAAAAAAAAGTTCTTTGCACGAAGAAATATGATACTGTCTTCATTTGGTCTATGATAATTTTGCTACTTATGGATTACATAAACAGATAAAACAAACGTCAGTAAACAAATTTGAAAAGAAATTGCTCATAAATTTTGAAGCCACTTCGTAAACTATTACTCCCTCCGTCCCAAAATAAATGCAATTCTTTGACTTTTAAAAGCTATGTTTGAATCGCTTGTCTTATTCAAAATTTTTATATAAATTGTCAAACAAACAAAACATTATTATAATATCTTTAATGATGTAATAAGTTATAACAAAAGTGATAGTATTTATAATAAAAAGTTGAATAAGGCGGGAGGTCAAACACAATTTTTATGAGTCAAAAAAATTGCGTTTATTTTGGGACGGAGGGAGTATTATTTTTTGGTTGTTGAGTCACACGGCCCAGTGGCCAGCCCATGGGCCAGAGGCGTCTAGCCCAGCCCAGGCAAAGCCTCCATTAATAATTAGCCCAACACAGCTTGAGGTACGGGTACCTCACCTCTGAGGAACTGCCGGAGGAAGCCCTCGCCGACGCCGCCCCACCTGCCTCACGGCTCGCCGGTCAGTATATACACCCTCTCCCCCTCTGCCTCTGCCTCAATTTTTTTGTGCGGATCCCCTAGATCCCTAACCTGGCCTAATGCAAGAACGCTTGCATTGGGGTTTTCAGTATTGGTTGATTATTATTCCAAGTACTGATTGAAATCTTGAATGGACTATTTAAATCCTGGTATTCAGTGTTTATTTCATCCCTTCCGGTTCTTGGCGACATCTTATGGTGATGCTTGTAAACTTGTAGTTGATATTTTGTGGCAAAATACATTTGATGTGGACTGATAGATGGATAAAATCATTTCTAGAGGTATCATTTAAATCGTTGGTGCCAAGCATATCGTTTTCATTGGCTGACCGGATCTGTAATGGCTACTGTATCCCCAATAGTGTTATAGCATAGATTTTTATCCATTAAATTGTTGGAAAACTATGTTTTAGTTATTTTTCTGTAATAGTAGACTTATTGGATAACAATGATGAAAAGAAAGTGCTACGATAGTAGAGATGCTGGTTCGGCTCTTTGAAATTACTGCTTGAAGGGATATGTTACTCAAAAGACTATACTGCAAGAAGGCTGGTTGACACATTCCTACGCATTACTGCATTATCTTAGAAAAACAACATTTATCCATGTAATCCAACCATGAACCGTAACATGCTTGTTTTGCATGTCCTGTTTCAGCTGCATTGTTGTGCTTAGAATTGAGATTTTCAGAAAACATATGTGCTAGTCATGCTTTCAACAAATTTACCATCTTATTCCCTTTATTCCATCCAGTTCAATCTCCTCACATTTGCTTTGGATTTTTACGATTTGTCACGAGAGAAAGAGAAACAAAGTTATGTCCGAAGCTTCGAGATTGGGCAGGCCTCCCGGGGACGGTACGCTACACTCCATTGTTGAACCGCTAGGGTCCTTACCCGACCTTCTTGCCTTTGCAACCACCGCCACCTGTGGCGCTCTGCCTTCTCATCTTACCCATCTAAATCTACCTTGTATGCACTCTTTCCGCCTCTTCTCCTCAACCCTAAGGTCTCTTTTCGCTCCCCTCGCCCTTTTCCAAATGTTGCGAAAAACACATATGTACCCAAACGCCCATGTTACGTCATTGATCTAGCCCAGCCAAGAAGATACATTACTTTTTGCTCTCAGATTCCTTTGCTTTTTAGCAACTACGGAAATAATCGTCCACCAATTGTTTTGCATAAGTTTGCATTTATGGGTGCTTCCTTAGGCCATATGATCTTCTCCTACAAGAGAACATGTTTTCTTTTTGATGTGTTCACCGGTATTGAGGTTTCACCTCCACCACGCGATTGTTGAAAACACCTACTATGGTGCTACCCTCACTCGGTCCTCTATCATCTCCCAGCTCACATCTCATTGTCTACAATTTTTCCTCCAACTTCTTTTTGGCGTGTTGGTAGTGACTCTTGGTCGAATGCTCTCCTTGCTATGGGTCACCGACCAAATTTGTAGTCTTCAAAGGCCAAGTCATTGCTATGCGTTCGATCGTAGGCTATTCATGGTTCACTTGACTCCTCATATCCACTTACAGGAGATTCCAGTTTCTGGGGTGGAAGAAATAGCATGAGCAAAGGGCATCTTAGCTACGATTGGTTGGTGGTGTGCGGTGACATGCTTCTCATGGTTGGCTGCCAAAATCATTTCCCAGGAACGCAGTCCGTATTTGAAGCTTACCGTCTTGACACATCGATCGAACTTGCAAAGTGGGTGAAGGTGGAGAGGTTGGAGAAATGGGCGATATTCATCAGCAATGACCGAGTTCAACCACTATCGTGCATGAACCTAGAGAGGTGGGGAGGGAGGAGCAACTGTGTATACTTGTTATGGTTCAGGTTCTGGCCAGTTGCTTGCATTTGAGTTGGACAAGCTACTGCCTAGAGATGATGCCACCATATCTCATGTCTTTACTCTCTCATATGCCAGCAACATGGTTCAACCTACATGGATTGTCCCTAGTATGTTCTCTTTCAGCTGTGATGATGGTCTATGATTTCCTTTTATAAGAATTTGCCACTGGCTTTTTTAGAGATCCATCTGTAACTGTTGAAACCAGGGTATGTCTAATTATGTAACTGGAGTATGATGACTTTATACTTTGTATAGAATTCATCACATTTTTTCTTGTTCAAAGCCAGCTTTATGCTTGTGCATTTTTTTTTTTTAACTTTAAGTACTGGAAGTATTGTTATTTTAGTGCTGCAGCTGGGTGACTTTGCACTTTTTTTTTTTTTGTTCGGCACTCATGTAGAAGCTAAGCCAGCTTTAAGACAAGTTTCATTTAAGCCTGCAACGGCCCTAGTTAAGAAAGCACAGATATGGGAAAAAGCCAATATTCATCCAACGGTACATTGCTCGCCCTCGTATCGTTGCCAATGACCCTTTATTGTGCGGTGACATGCTTCTCGTAGTTGGCTGCCAAAATGATTTCCCAAGAACGGAGTCTCTATCTGAAGCTTACTGTCTTTACAACCTAATATTTAACACCTAAAAAAACAAACGACGATATTTTTTTTTCCGTAATTTCCAAAAGAGAGGGCTAGGAAGACCTATTTTTTTTTTCATGATATATTGAAGTGTCAGTACTCTTAGTTCCCACCGGAGCATAGAATTTTCTTTTTGATGAGTTTATACCTTTTTTTTATTGATGATAGCAATGTTTCTAGTTTAGCGAAGAAATATTTAATATTCACTTGGGAAATTATCACAAAGAGAAAATTGTTTTTATTTTAGAAAAATGTTGTTATAGCTTCTTAGCTTGTGAAATTGGTATATGTTCATATGAAATTGGCTTCTAGCTTCAATGGAAAAATATTCAACATTAGTAAAATATAAAAAGTTTTATGTACTTTTTTTTTTTTTTTTTTTTGAGATCACGGCTTAAGTGCGTATTTCATTAACCAGATAGAGTTTAACTTGTTTAAAAATTCTGAAAGATCAATTGGACATGCATGTCAAGCTGCATTTAAGCCTGCTACGGGAGATGCAATCCCGTAGGTTTTGTTTACCGTGCTAATGTGATGTAATCTCTTGCTCGATACAAACTGTAATTACATTGCATCAAACACCTGAATTTTTCTATCTCAACGCCAGTTATGTGCAGCTGAACTCATCCATGCCTAGGCAATTAGGCATAAATGGCTCTCGTAAGGTTCTTCAGCAGTTCTTTGCAGCAAGGCAGACCGCAGCAATGTCGCCCTGCCAGAAAGCACCATCAATTGAACTTGGTCGCCTCCAGTAGCAAGGCCGTCGTCTGCTCTTCCCGTCCAGTAAAAACATTGGGCTGCTTCAATTGGGCCTGGCCTACAAGGCCCTATTTGGGCCCAATGAAAAGTCCTAACAGAGAGCGCAGTGAAGTGAAGTGTCCGAGCGAGCAAACCGGGGAAGCGGCAGCTCTGGCCGTGGGTCTGCCCGCCGTCGCCGGCGAAGAGGAGGAAGGGAAAGCGATTTCGCCGGCGAAGGCGCCGGAATTGATCAAAGCCTACTTCTCAGGCAAGTGCTGCATTCTCCCTCCCCCCTCCCCCTACCTGACTGGGTTTATCTGCGCATCCCTGTACGTCTCCTCCTAGTCCTTCGGTTTCTTGAACCAACCCTAGAAATTGCACCGCGCATTTGTTGTGGGATGATTTGATCTTGAATCGAGATATTTAGATTAGGTTTGCATTGGATTTTGGTGTGACGGTAAGATGTACGGCACAGGAAAAACCCTAGTGTCGGTCGGTACAACTGAACGGGAGGGCACAATGTGGGTACAGTACATAGAAGAAACGACATTGATGTTGGGTTCTTATCTCCAGTACAAGTTTCATCAATCTTCGTGCATGTTACAGATGATCTTCCAATCTTTGTGGGGTCTATTTTGGAGTCTGGATTTAATCCTTGTCATTATTAATTATTCGTTAAAAATTCTAGTCTGACTAACATGGCTATGATAAAAAGACTCCACTTTTTATGTATGTTAGATTTTTTGGGGATGGGGGATCAACCCAGAATACTGAAATATATTTTTTTGTCTGTCGTGGTTGATCTGTGAACAGTACAAGAAAATGTAATTCAGTGCATAATTGCAC
>JADLZK010001074.1:0-100701 GCA_015847255.1 Hyparrhenia diplandra
TAAGTTGTTGTGAGACAAGTTGAGTATTTTTATGCTACTTATGTTGCCAAATGAAGCAGGGATGCTTCCACTGAAAGAATTTTGGCTCAGATCAATGTGTTCCAAACTCTCACAATTATCCAAAGAGCTAGGAAGTTCTCTGGACAGATTATTTGATGAGATTTGTAAATATATGAGCTGTTTGGCATTGCCAATATCAGCATGTAGTGGCCCATGTAGGTTATTAAAGGATAAGCTAATTTTGGCTATTGTTGGAATTGTGAATATTTCTTTTGGTATACTGCCGTGAAGATTGTTGGAAGAAATGCTCAACTCCTCAAGCATTTGGAGCTTTCCCAGACTCGGGGGCATATATCCATTTAACTGGTTCCAATCAAGATAGAGGTATACCAGCTGAGATAGGTTTGAAAAAGATGATGGAATGAACCCTGTAAAGAAATTGGCGGCTAATGATAGCCTTTGCAGTCTGTTCAGAGTCCCAAGCCATTCTGGAAGGCCACTTGTATAATTATTCCCAACCAGCGATAGTGCTACTAGGTTGCGAAGGTTTGCTATACCAGAAGGAAAATCCCCAAACAGTTGGTTTCCTCCCATGTATAGATAATGGAGCTGGACGGGAAGGTTACCTACAGAATTCGGCACTTGGCCTGCTAAGAAATTACTTGCTACTGAAAATATTCTTAGCTCTGTGCAATTGGCTAAGCTATCCATAAACTTCCAGTCTTGCTTGTCACTTGCTTGGAGTTCATTGAACTCAAGGTTTAGCCAAGATAGTTGAGATAGTCTGCCAATGGAGCTAGGCACCACCCCGGTGAACCTATTCCTTGACATATCAATGTCATTCAGTTCAGAAGCGTTCGTCAATGAAGACGGGATATGCCCGTGAAAGTTGTTGAAACCTATCTCGAACAACTGAAGATTGGGTAGAAAGGTGCCAACACTGGATGGTATGACTCCAGAAAATTTGTTGGAAGAAATGGAAACTAAAACTAGATTAGAAAGATTCAGGATGGCCTGTGGAAACTGACCTGACAATTTATTAAGACCCACGAAAAGAACCTGCAATTGTAGCAAATTTGCCACCTCATTTGGGATGCTCCCCTCGATATTATTATGTGCACAACTAAAATGCTGTAGCTTTGTGATATTGGCAAGAGAAGATGGGATGGTTCCAGTAAGATTATTTGCCTGAAGTTCAAGCACTTGAAGCCGATTAGGAAAATTTTCAGGAATCTGCCCAGTTAATTGGTTCCATCCCAGGTATAGCCCCGTGAGATTTGAGCAGTTTGCAAGTGCAGGTATTTGTCCTTGTAGCGTGTTATTACTCAGACTAAGGATTTGAAGACGATGCAGGCGGCCAAGGGACGTAGGGATCCCACCACTGAATGAATTAGCTGACAGGACTAGGATTTTCAGGAATGTTAGGTTTCCAAGTGAAGGAGAGATCTGGCCTACTAGACCTTGATTTGTGAGATTAAGAGAAGTGACACAACCGGTGTTCTTGACTGAACAAATGACACCTTCCCAACTGCAGAAACAAGTACTGGCATTCCAGGAGCTCAGAGCTTGTTGCGGATCAAAGCTTATTCCCTTCTTAAAATCCAGTAGAGAGAGCATATCCGTGTGGTTCGCACTGGAAGAACAGATAACAGGGGTACAGCACGCCATGAGCACAAAAACGAACTGTCCCATTGCAGTAAGCTTCATCATGGCCAGTTTGGCTAGTTGTTGAATCCATATCATGGAGGACAAAAAAGATGGAAAACTTCAGATAATAATAAATCGTTCAATATATACATGGAGATCAATAAAAAAATACGTAATTCTAGTCTATTTATATATGTGAACCCATGCATATAACTGATGCTGGCATATCATGCATAATTCATAGCAATATAATCACTTTACAGGGTGCTGTTGAAGCGAAACACGGATGGACAAAGTGTCGACTTCCCGTTTGCACGTTATATACATCTCTGAATAATATTTCTAACAGATGCATGTATACTGTTTTTTTTTTTTTTTCTGTTATGTCAAGTAGCTGATGATGAAAAGCGCGATTTCTAAATATACGAGTTCTCCAGCCAGAGCTTGGAAGTTCTCCAGATAGATTATTTGATGAGATTTCTAAATATACGAGTTGTTTGGCATTGCCAATATTGGCATGTAGTGTTCCATCTAAGTTGTTAAAGGATAAGCTAATTTTAATTATTGTTGGAATCGTGAATATTTCTTGCGGTATGCTGCCATGAAGATTGTTTGAAGAAATTTTTTAATAATTGAAGCATTTGAAGAGTTCCCAGGCTGGGGGTATATGACCATTTAACTGGCTCCATTCTAGACGGAGCTCAATGAGTTGAGATAAATTTGAGAGGGATGAGGGAATGAGCCCTGTAAGGAAATTGCCGCCTAAATTTACCGCTTCCAAACTGTTGAGAGTCCCCAACCATTCTGGGACCACACTTTTATGGAGCTTTTGGAGATGCCGAGTCATATTCTGTCATATACAATTCATAGCAGCAAAATGATGATTGAACAAGCTAAGCGTGTACCGATATTTTTAATTTATGCCAATTAGCTAACGATGAAATCTTCTTCTACTTGTTAGGTTAACTTAAGCATGCATGCTAGCGTATCTGTAAAAAAAAAAAATGGGCACACGATTGAGACTGCTCCAGCAAGTTTGGGACAATAGCTGATGCTTACCTCTCGAATCTCGATGGCATACACCTTGCAAGTTGCACTACTTGGAAGTCGTCCGACGATGTCCGGATGCACTCGAAGAGATAACTGAGGTAGCAAACTAAATTAACACCGATCGAGCTGTGTCCGGCGCCCAAATGCACCCCACAAACTCCAGTGCTTGACGAGTTAACACAACACACTTATATTATATATATATGCTGCTCTGCTCTTCCTGCAGGATGACTTGAGGTCAAGCTATTAAAGGCGTCAACGGTGACGGTCCCCGGAGGACCTGAGCGTAGAGGCCTTTCGCTAACTTCCAGTGGCTGTGGCTCTTATCAGCCCCTGTTGGCAAGGACTTTGAACGTTTCAAGAACTGGAGTCACCGGTGGTGCTACCGGAAGACTTGGGGTAAGGCACTGAAGACAAAGCCGATTGTAGGCCTGTAGCCCCGGTAGCCACCGGCTCACCGGTTGTTCGCAAAGATGTCTTGGTGCCTAGCATTTTCACGCCACATGTTTGTTAGGATCTCCCTCTATAGAGAAGGAAAGTTGTTGTCAGCTCCCAGGAAGGTGAAGCCAAGGACACAGGCGAGGATCCAAATCCAGACAACTCTGCCCCGCCTGATGCTCCTCGAAGCCCAAGGCCCAACAGGATCCGCAAGCCCAACAGTAGGGTGCTCGGCCCAATCTGGCAAGTGTGAGCATATAAGTAGAGAAGGACATTCTCAAAAAAAAAAAAAAAAAATATAAGTAGAGAAGGAAAGAGAGTTGAGGGAGGATGATGAATGGTAAACACTGAATTCATTTGAAATTGGATATCGCAAAACTCAGTTCCGGTTCCTATCCCCTTTCTCGCCCGAGTTCTTCTTCCTCCCCAAGTCTCTTCCCCTCACAATTGGTATCACGAGTCACCGATTCGGCCTCGGATCCATCTACCCACCACCACTACACCCGCTTCAGCAAGTCTCGGGCGCCATGGAGCCTCTGGCTGGAAGCTTGTACTCCCCGACGAGATCCGCGACGCCGGCAGGAGATGCGCTGCCGGGTTCGTCGACCTCGAGCCGCTTCAACGAGCTCACCACCGCGGAGGCCGAGCCGAGCCGCAGACGGTCGACCAGCGCCTCACCGCCCTCGAGAACCGCCCGCGCGCCGCCCCGACCCGTCCTCGAGCACCGCATCACCGAGTTGGAGTCCATGCACCTCGAGCGAGATCCGCCGACGCCGCGACGATCGGGTGAAGGCTCTTCAAGCGACCATCGACGACATCGCGGGCCTGGCGCCCCGAAGCCGAGGGCGAGCCTCGACGACCTCAAGTTGAAGGTGAAGAAGCCGGATGCGGGTTGGGGAGCGCTGGTGTTCGACAAAATGCCGCAGACGCTTCCGGGCATCATGGGGACTCTTCGCCGGGCGTCCGCGCTCACCTGCCGGAGTACACGCCGACGGGCCCGGTGCACCGCTGCGTCGATTCGATTACGGGATGGTGTCCATGGGTCGGTCACGGCCGTGGTTCCCGTCCCGTCATCCGGTAAGCCTCGGATCCACCACCTCGCAGTCCGATTCCTCGGTCCCCATTTATGGTTCCTCCTAGACCGCAGTTTCCCCGTCCTACATTCATGCTCGCGCCGCCTGTTTCCACTCCACATTTACCACCACCGCCTCGCCCCCCTCCTATCAACACCTACGTTGCCGCTCACCCCACCGCTCCGGGCCGTTTACCTAAGCTCGACTTCCCTCGCTTCAATGGTGATAACCCCCGCCTGTGGTGCTCCCGTAGTGAGAAGTATTTCGCAATGTATCAGGTGCCAGATGATCTCGGTTGTCGGTAGTCGAGATGCACATGGATGGCCCGGCCGCATTGTGGTTTTAGTCCGTATCTCCACAGCTTCCTCACCTAAACTGGACCACCTTTTGTCGCTTGTTACACGATCGTTTTGACCGTAATCAGAAGGAGCTTCTGATGCGGCAGATGTTTCATGTTAAGCAGACCGGCACAGTTGCTGAATACATTTCACAATTCTGTGCATTAGTGGATCATCTGACTGCTTATTCCATGTCCACCGATCCGATGTTTTTCACCATGCGTTTCATTGATGGATTGCGACCTGAGATCCGGTCCATCGTGCTTGTGATGAATCCCCACAACTTGGATACTGCTTGTTCTATTGCTCTGTTGCAGGAGGAAGCTGGTGTGGGCGTTTCTCAGCGTGGACCGCGTCATGGTGATTGGTCTTCTTCTACACCGCGGCCACGCGGGCGTTCCCACGGCGCCCTGGCGTTGCCAAGACCTCCTGTGTGTTCCACGGACCCCTGTACCGCGGGCGACAAAGGCGCCCATGCTTGCACCAGCGGCGTCCTCGTCGTCCACTACGGCCCGACTCTCAATCACCTGAGACGGCTCTCAAGGCTCAAGACTTATCGGCGTGCCCTCGGCCCTCTGCTTCAAATGCAATGCCAAGTGGACTCGGGAACATCGGTGCGCACCAGAAATTTTGCATGCTGTTGATGCTGTTTGGGATACGTTTTCTTCTGATGATTCTCTGGCTAGCTCGGATTCTGAGTCACCAACCGAGCATGTGATGATGGCATTGTCCAAGTCTGCCCGCACTGGAGTTCCTTCTGCAAAAACTATTTGTCTCCAAGGCCAAATTCAGGACATTCCTGTTTCTATGTTGGTGGACAGTGGCAGTTCATCTACCTTCATCAGTGAGACAGTTGCTTCTCGTCTGCAGCAGATTCAGTCAGTGGCTGCTCCAGTGACTGTTCAAGTGGCTGGTGGTAAGAATCTGTACTCTTCGGCTATACTACAGCAAGTGCCATGGTCCGTTGCAGACTGTTTGTTTCATTCTAATATCGTATCTTACCCTTGGGACATTTTGATGTCATTATTGGTATGGAGTGGCTCGAGGCTCACAGCCCCATGATGATTGACTGGGCGCAGAAATACCTCTTTGTCCCTCACCAAGGCTAGTTCAAGCTTTGTTGCGGGTGTTCATTCCGAATTGCCACCACGATTCTTTCGCTCTGATCACCTCTCGTTGAGGACAGTCCCGTATTACGGAAGGTGTTCCACCCTGCGATTCAGCAATTTGTTGGATTCATTTCAGGACGTATTCGAGCAGCCAACTGCATTGCCGCCATCACGGGCCTGTGATCATGAGATTCCCCTGATTGAGGGTGCACAGCCGGTGTTTGTTAGGCCATATCGCTACCCTCCTCGGTTGAAAGATGAAATTGAGTCACAAGTCAAGGATATGCTTGATCAAGGTCTCATCCAGCACAGCTCTAGTTCTTTTGCTTCCCCGGTGCTGCTGGTGAAAAAGAAGGACGATTCTTATCGCTTCTGCGTGGATTTCCGACAGTTAAATGCTATTACAAAAAAGTCCAAGTACCCGGTACCTGTCTTTGATCAGCTAATGGATGAACTCGAAGGTGCTTGCTGGTTTTCCACTCTCGATCTTCGTGCTGGGTTCCACCAAATCTTGCTCAAATCGGGTGAAGAATATAAGACCGCTTTCCAGACTCATGTGGGACAGTATGAGTTCCGGGTGATGGCATTCGGCCTCACAGGCGCCCCAGGAACGTTCCAGGGTGCGATGAATGGCACGTTGGCCCCTGGATTACGCCGGTTCGTCATCGTCTTTTTTGACGACATACTGGTTTATAGTCGTACCCTGGAGGATCATGTGCTTCACCTACAACAGGTTCTGGAATGGCTCAGAAAGGACCAATGGAAGCTGAAACTTTCCAAATGTCGGTTTGCCTTGCAGACAATATCATACTTGGGCCATGTCATTAGTAAGGAGGGTTTGTCAACAGATCCTACAAAGGTACAGGCAATTGTTGATTGGCCTCGGCCTGTGTCAGTGCGTGAGCTGCGTGGATTTCTGGGCTTAGCGGGTTATTACCGCAAGTTTGTCAAGAATTTCGGCATCATCGCAAAGCCGTTGACTGAACTGTTGAAGAAGGATCACATCTTTGTTTGGACGCCGGCACATGATCTGTCTTTCCACCTGCTCAAGGAGTCTTTGTCTTCTGCTCCTGTGTTGGCGCTGCCCAATTTCTCCATTCCCTTTCACATTGAGACAGACGCTTCAGGGTCTGGCATCGGTGCAGTCTTACATCAGTTGGGCCACCCTATTGCCTTCATCAGCCGACCACTCAGCAACAAGCACCAGGGACTTACTGTCTACGAGAAAGAGTACCTGGCAATCCTCATGGCCGTCGATCAGTGGCGACATTATTTGCTCCAAGCAGAATTCTTCATACACACAGATCACCAAAGCCTCACACACCTCAATGAGCAGCGCTTACATACTGCATGGCAGCAGAAGGTATTCACTCGCTTGCTTGGCCTCCAGTACAAGATCCTGTACCGCAAAGGCAGTGAGAACTCCGCAGCTGACGCTCTCTCACGCCGTGTGCATTCCGAGGTATTGATGGCTGTGTCTTCTGTCAAGCACCAGTGGCTCTCTGAGGTAGTTGATGGTTATCAGTCTGACCCTATGGCACTCGATCTGCTAACACGCTTGGCTGCTGGAGATCAACAGCTGCAGCCTTACTCGTTGCATCAAGGCATCATCCGTCACAACGGCCGGGTTTGGTTGGGCACCAATGAAACTGTCCAGAACATGGTTATGAAGGCATTCCACGCTGATCCTACCGGTGGTCATTCTGGAGCACCAGTCACCTACCAACGCATCAAGCGACTGTTCTTTTGGCCGGGAATGAGGAAGGCTGTATGGTCGTACGTTCGAGCCGCTCGCCGTCTCGGCGGCCCGATCGCTCGCTACCCGGGGCTGCTACAACCTCTGCCGGTTCCTTCTGGGGCATGGCAGACGATTACCATGGACTTTGTCGAGGGTTTGCCAGTGTCGGGATCGGCCAATGCCATACTTGTGGTTGTCGACACATTCTCCAAGTACGCGCATTTTGTGCCGCTTCGCCACCCGTTTTCTGCTTCCACGGTGGCCAAGGCCTTTCTTGATCAGATCTACCGGCTGCATGGAATGCCCAACATTATTGTCTCGGATCGTGATCGGATTTTCACAAGCAACTTCTGGCAGTTCCTCTTCAAGATGTCTGGCACTACTCTGCTCTTGAGCTCCGCCTATCACCCACAGACAGACGGACAGACCGAGCGTGTTAACCAATGTCTGGAAACATTCTTGCGTTGCTTCTCGCATGCCTGTCCTGCTCAGTGGAGTCGTTGGCTCACTTTGGCAGAATATTGGTACAACACGTCGGAGCATTCTGCTATCGGATGAACTCCGTTTGAGGTTCTCTATGGATACCCGCCACGCCAGCTCGGCATTGATGTGGATTGCCTTGCCCCTGTTCCCGACCTGCAGTCTTGGATGGCCGACCGGGAGTTCATGCAGGCTGTCGTCAAGCAACACTTGCTCCGCGCCAAGGATCGCATGAAACGTCAGGCGGATAAGGGTCGCTCCGAGAGGTCCTTTCCTGTTGGTGCTATGGTATATCTCAAGTTGCAACCATATGTGCGGTCGTCGGTTCGCCGGAGGTCCAACAACAAGCTGAGTTTCGGGTTCTTCGGTCCCTACCGAGTGCTTGAGAAGATTGGTGCGATCGCCTACAAGTTGGCTCTTCCCCGTGCTCGCTTGTGCACCCGGTGTTCCATGTCTCACCATTGCTTTGCGCCTTTCGCCAAGGTCCGAGCCGGTTTCGACAACATTACCCTCTCGAACTGTCTCACTGCGAGGTTCCACCGAAGGTCCTCCGGCGTCGTTGGTCCCCACGGAGAACAAAGGCGCCGAGCAAGGCCCGATTACGTGGTCCGCTCTACTCCCCGAACTTCGCTACACAGGGAGCCGCTCATCGCTCTCTGACAAAGAAGCCGGTTTCAAGAGCACCGGCCGGGGACATGCCGGTTCTGGAAGCGGAGGGGATTGTCGGCTCGGGAAGGTGAAGCCAAGGACACGGCGAGGATCCAAGTCCGGACAACTCGCCCGCCCGATGCTCCTCGAAGCCCAAGGCCCAACAGATCCGCAAGCCCAACAAAGAGGGTGCTCGGCCCAATCGGCAAGTGTGAGCATATAAGTAGAGAAGGAAAGAGAGAGGGGGAGGATGATGAATGGTAAACACCGAATTCATTTGAAATTGGATATCGCAAAAACTCAGTCCGGTTCCTATCCCCTTTCTTCCCGAGTTCTTCTTCCTCCCCAAGTCTCTTCCCCTCACGTTTGTTGTTTAGGGACAATGATATGGTCTTCAAAGCATAAGTTTTATTTTCTCTTTCTATAAAAATATTTATTCAAAAGTCATATATGTAGAATTTTATAAAAATAATTTTCAAGAGAAAAAGTCTATATCACACCCCCAACTATGGGGTATGGACTACATAACTCCCTAACCTATGAAACGGTCTATTTCACCCCCGAACTTTCCAAAACCGATCAAACTACACTAGTACTGAAAATCTTTTTTGTGGCGGGCAAAAAACCTTTTTTGCGTGGCGGGCATGGCTGCCCGTCACTAACGAAAGGTCACGGTTAATCGTGGCCTTCGGCGTGTGGGGCGGCCGTGCCCGCCACGGATAAGAGTCAGTGCTGTGGCGGGCAACATAATGCGCCCGCCACGCAAAAGAATGTTATCCGTGGCGGGCGGGTTATGTTGCCCGCCATGGCTTGATTTTTAAAAAAATAAAATAAAATGCCATATATATATATATATATATATATATAGACACACACATATATATACATCTATCAATCCATACACACACATATATAAGAAAGACAGATACTCTAATATATATCATATATACATACTCCCTCCCTATTGCTTTTAGAAGTCCTTTTCCGTCTTCGCAGGGGAGAGCAAAAAGATGTCGTTCCGTCCCGCATGCGGCGCTCCCGACTTTTTTGCCCCTGCCTTAATTGCGCTTTGCCTTCTTAATTATGCCGCACCAAAAAAAAATTCGTGAGGCCACGGGAATCGAACCCGCGCCTTGATGGTGACAACACCCACCGCCTTTGCTCTAGCCAATCAGCCTTTGATTTGTTTCTATTATAAAGCATACCGCAAAAGTATTTAATAAGGGTAGACATGGAAAAATTACCCCAAATTAATGACTCCTTGGTATGCACAATCATGTCCTAAAGGACTTCTAATACTAGTATGGAGGGAGTATATATACATCGATTACATGCGTATCCATATATATATACACAAGTTTCACCGATCGATCCATTTGTTCATATCCAACAAGTACTAGTTAATTCCAACATCCATACAAAAACTGCGAGCTATATGTTGATTTGGATGAAGATAGTCCTTAAGCTCTAGCTCTTCCCATCTCCTTAGCGGCGCAAATTGTGGAAATAGCCCCACCTTCGTCCACATTGAAGTACGGCTGGCCTTCGTGAACTACCATGTCTAGAATGAACTTGCGGATGTACGCTCTCATCAGGCTTTGAACCGCATCTCGTCGGTTGCCTTTTGTAGTACCCCTCGTGAACTTGTTCCTTGAGTCCTTGAGTCGTCGGTAGCTGGATTTGTACCTTTTGCAGGCCCCGAGGAACTCTGCACGAAGAATCCACACAAGTTTGATCCGTATGGTTGTTTGAGGCACTGCACACAATAAACCAGTGTTATTAGTAATATCGAAGCAATAGCTAGGTAGTCGTACTAAGAAAAACTATGTTTCATTTACGTACCGGGAAATCTCGCCTGATTTTGAGTGTATCTCCATTGCGCTCCTTACACTTCTGGGATCGTCGATCCCAGCAGTTCGGATCCTTCAAGTAGTGCTTGTAAGCGCTGTACGAAATGCACTATATTGTCAACGATATATGATATTCGACTCTAGTAATTGAATAAGGAGTTCATCGATCACTTACAATCTCAAGATTTTTTCGAATTGTCGGTAGCCGTGCGGGTTTGAGCCTTGTAGTGAGTCAAAGACAACGGCCCTCCCGTCCTGAAGAAAGATCATGAAACAGATCCAATGTCCTACGAGCCCTATTCCATATTGGTAAGGCGCCAGAATACATCGATACCCATTTTCCTTGACCTTTTTCATTGCTGATATGACGTACTGAGCTACCTCCAACTTCTTAGCTCTTGCGTTCTGATCCCAGATCTTCTGTCTTTCCTCGTCCGTCAAGTTCACCAAGTCGGGATGGTCCTTTCTTAGATTATAACCGATGATCTGCCTCTCATTAATGTCTTATTTGGAGAGAGGTAAATAATACCATTCTTTAACTTGTGGCCTGCATCGGCGCTCAACCTACAAGGACATGTGGCTGTGGCATAGGTACCTTTGAAACAAAGAATGTATATACGGATGCAAGGGACATGTGCAAGTAAAATTGCGCTTACATCGCAAACAAGTCGACTTGGGCAACGTCAATGTCTGTCGACGGTAGTCTCGACATGTCTTCGATTCAACGGCAACCGGACATCGATGTGGTAGTGGAAGCACTCCTTAGGAAGAAGGACACCGAAACTATGCAATCCACGCTTTGCGCACTCTATGTACCACGCATGGAACTTCCGAGTCTCCCGGTCCTCGTTATCGATGAGTTGGGCCTCTTTGGTATCATGAACTTCCCAAACTCGAACGAGTAGGGGCATTCGCCCCGAGACAAACCCGACATAAGGTGGGGATTTTGGCCTCGCAAAAGTGGCGGTACAAATGTTAGCTACGGTTGCTAAAAGAAGTAGCTAATAACATATTACAACTCGTTGTTTTTTTGGGGCATACCTTTCGGACCGAACATCTATTACCGGGGCCTCTTGGGTGACGGGTACTTGTCGGCCGACCTCCTCTTCATCGAATGTCGGCTTCTTAAGTGGTGGAGGGCATTTGCTAGGTCCATCTCCTTCTCGCTTCCCCGGGGCGCTTGAGGTGTTGTCCATTGAGGCCTTGAGTGTAGATGGGTGTCTCGTTCCCTATTCTCTCCTCGGGACTGGGCACCGTGTTTTCGCCGAGTTGCTTCCTCGAATATCGGCCGCCCCTCATGTACCGGCCCCGAGGTGTCGGCTCTGAGTTGTCGGCTCCCGAGCTGTCGGCTCCTTAGGCTCCTCGGTGGTGCCGGCTCCTCGGTCCGGCTCCTTAGGCTCCTCGGTGTCGGCTCCTTAGGTGCCGGCTCATTAGCCGGGTCGGGTCCTTAGGTGGAGCCGGGTCCTTAGCTTGGGGGTACTGGAACCATGAGGAGGGTCATTGCCTCCACCGTCCCCACCATCTTCATCATCATCGAAGAATCACCATAGGGGGTCCGGTGGCGTACTTTCGGGTCCGCTGCTATCTTCTTTGTGTACCAGGAAGGTGAAGTCAATTTCAACATCTTGAGCACAATGTCCACCTTCGACCACGAGACGCGTTGTAACACGAAGCGTTCCTAGAGTCTTGACCTCGTTATGACCGGATAGTCCAGCTCCCGATCTTCATGTTCGCGCCACGCACCCAATGTTGACTTCAAAGACATTCGGGAGAGGGATCTCGTGCGCTTCGTACTCTTTGCAAGATCCGGGAGGAAATACCACCCCCCGGCCACCGGCTTCCTCTTGCCCAACCTGCCGACGGTATCAACATTACGCGACTGGCGGTGTCTCTTCGGTGATATCATCCACCGGGTCTGTCTTGGTCAACAGCCAGAGAGTCTGCCGGGGTTCTGCCGGGTGGGCACCGGCATACCAGCGTTGCGGAACATCTGGTTCGGACTTCGACCATCGGGGGGTCGTTGCTCGTGAGAGCCTCTTTGATGGACCGGGTGATCATTTGCCGCAAGGCCTCATCACGCCTTCCTGTCTCGCACCCTTCTTGTACCCGCCTCGTGTGATGCGAGGCAGCATCCGACCGCCACGAGCCCACCGTCGCCCAACTCTTCACGGAGCTCATGCCACGAACGCGCCGGCGATGCTTTCGGGGTTTCCCAAGGCCAACGTTAGCGCATCGTGTCCCCGACGAATCTCAAGGGTCCCGCTGTTCTTAGCCGCTGGTGGCCTCTATGACCTTCTTCTCGACCTCCTTCATCCGGCTTGGGCCCGGCTTCTTGGGCTTGTGGCCGCGAGAGGAGTCCCGGGTCCTTTCATCACAGCCCTCGCACGGATCCGGCTCCCGACCTTCCCATCTTCTCCTTTCTTCGCCCGCCCCGCGCCGGCTTGTGTCCGGACGTACCCAATACTGCCCATGTAGTGGGGCGCTTGTTCCGTTGGCTAGCTTCGTGAACTTCTCGCTCTTCGCCTTTGACGAGACCGACCATGACGAGACTTCAACATCGCAAATTCAGGTTAAAACTCAGCGCCGTGCAACCCTTAGGACTGTCTTTGTAAAGCGGATCAACGCTTCATCCTGTTTGAAGTTCTCCAACCATCTCGGGCACCCAAACAGAATGTCGCCCTCATCGAAGTCGGTTGACCAAATCTTCAAAACCCGACATCCTCGCCGCGTGTCATAGGATTCTCCTCGCTGCCGTCCCTCCACCACCACCACCGTCATCGCCGTCATCGCCGACGTCGGCCGTCTTTCGAATAAATCTGATGGAATTGACCGGCCGGGTGGACTTTTCGTCTTCGGATCGACCGGGGACCGCCGGTACCGGATCGACCGGGTGTATCGAAGGGTGGAACTTCTTCGCCGTGAAAAGTCCGCACCAAATAGTCAATGATTTAAGCCATGCATGATTAGGTGAGATCGCACCACGGTGTCATTGAACGCTTTCAGATTCTTGCATTTTGCTAGCGACGGATAATCAGTTCTCGTTGAATTATCTCACAGTCGCTTTGCTCGAGCAACGACTTCTTCAGCTCATCATAGTATTCGCCATCAACCCTCCTCATCTCATACATCCAAAGTGGGCTCGGTGCCTCTCCATCCTGTCTCCCCTGCTCTTCCAAAAGCTAAATGCCGTTACATAGTACTCAAACCAAAAAAATAAGAAGAAGTTCCACCATAGATCTAGATCTAGAGAAAGGCAGTTTTTCTCTCTCCTCCATGGATCTAGATGTAGAGAGGGGATGAAAAAGAGGGAAAAGAAAGATGAAAAGAGGCATTTACCGACCAATTAGTGTCTTCTCCTCCCCAAATCAAAGCCAAATGTCCCAAATCAAAGTTTTTGTCAAAATTTGGGTCAAAACCTCCCCCACAAGTTGGAAGAGGAAGATCCGTGGAGAAGATGAAGGGGCACCCGTGCAGATTTTATAGGCCTCGGGCCTTTTGCGTGGCGGGCGCCGCAACGCCCGCCACGCTAATATATTTTGCGTGGCGGGCGCGTTGCAGGCGCCCGCCACGGTCAAGTTTATCTTTTGCGTGGCGGCGCGCGCCCGCCACGTGAGAAACCCCTCACAGCCGCGGCGAGGCCAGATCATTTCCGTGGCGGGTGCAAATTGTGCCCTAATTTTAAAAAAGATCCGCACCTGCTCGCAAAAATCAATCGGTACTAGTGGCTACCCCTAAAGCAGTTTTAAAAATTATATTAAATCACAAAAAAATTACAAAATAGAAAATCCAATTGTGTTGAACTCCAAATGAGTAGATCTACGCAATGAACATATAATATAGTATACTTTAGTACATTTGCCATCACCACCTTTCCTGCAATTAATTTGAATAAAAGCAAAAAAATATGAATATGTAATATTATATATGATGGCAGTAATGGTTATAAATATAATGTCTATGTTTTTCTTTATGTACGTCTATGTTTTCCTGTGGAGTTTTTCTGGCATAATTCATGAGAAACTCAATGACGTAGTATCACGTAAGTTGTTCCCAACTCCTTGATACAGACACCACCACTGTACGAGAAAAAAAGAATCATCATCAAACAACGAAGCATGTTGCTCTCTCTCTCTCTATCCATCTCTCTCTCCCTCTCAATTGAAGCGCTCACGCCTCACACTGCATGAGGATAGTCGCTGCCTCCTCATTGCAGGGTCGCGGCATATGCGGGGTTTGTGCACCATCCTAGAGAGCTGCGCTATCTTTGAGATTTGCACTACCAGCACCAGAGGAAGATTCGCCTTCCACTGCCGTGCCACTACATTGCAGCTGCCCGTCGAGCCTCGGTGGTGGCGCCTACACCTTGTGAGGGGTATGGCTCCGCCTCACGAACGGATGCCACCCGTTAGGCGGGCGTCGTGTCGCCGTCGTCGCCGTTCGTAAATCGCCGCCCCGGTACCTCACCGAGCCTCCCGTGTGCCCGCATGCCTGCGTCTCGGTCCACGGCCCAGTGGAGCGCATGCACTGGCACCAGCGGCTCGCCAGTATCGCATGTGGCCAGCGCCGGTCGACGCGGATGGCTTCACGCTTGTCCAATGCCGTCGCCGCCATCGCGTGCACCACCTCTCCCGCGTCGCCCGGCGGCCTGTCCCATCCAACCTACTCGGTCTCTGCTTCAAGCTCGCCGTCGGGTTAACCACACGCCGCCGGTGTACCTCTTCGTCCCGTTGTCTCTCCCGCTTCGTCCCGGGGCACCGGCCCGGATTGCGAGGCACCGTCGTCAACCTCGCGCCCCTCTGGCGTCTTTGTGCGAGGATGCACCTCACCGCGCGGTGCTCGGGACGCCCTGGCGCCGGAGACACCCGCGATCACAATCCGTGTGGGTGAGTTCCTCCGTCCGCCCCCAGCCCGACATCGACGACTCGGGCCAGTGGGCGATGCCCCCTCGTCGTTAGCGATGGACACGCCACCGACGACGCCGCCCGGCCGCCCGCCGCCGGGGCGGCGACGACGCGTCGACGTCGGCGCAACCTTTGAGGGGACCATCCCGGTCAACGATTGCCGCTGGTCATCCTCCACCGAGGGAGTCCACCACTTCGACCTGCGCGCGAGGTTGCGTCGATCCCTTGGTGGGTTAGTGCCGCAGCGGTCGCTGGAGCCTCCCACTTGGCTTGACCCAATGCTTGTGGAGACCGTGGCTTCAAGCTCGCGCCACGCCTCGGGTGGACACCTGCTCTACAGCACTTGCGCCCGACACGGGATGATTGGTGGGCTCACCCGTGGCGGCGGAGTTCGCGACCGCCTGGCCTAACGTCACGGCGGACATGGGGGTCCCTTCGTTCTTCTTTCTGCTGACGCGCCGCCCACGCCGACGGCTTCCCCTCGTCTGCTCCGCCCCCGATGCGGACATCGACAAGCGCCGTGCATGCCCCTCCTCCGACGGCGTTGTCAAGCACGTGCACTGTCGGTTCGGGAGGAGCTGGAGGCAGCGATATGCCTCCCCCTCGACACTCCTCTGCTCAAGGATGGGCCCAGTCTACGCCGCTCCCGCACGCTGGGGTCAGTCCATTCTCTACGGAGGAGTGGACGTAGTGCGGCTAAACCGCGCGCTCCCAATGCAACCGTTCAAGCATAGAAGGTGCTGCTTCGTAAGCTCGGCGAGAAGGTCGAGGATGAGGCCGTGGATTCAGAGATTGAGCAGAAGTTTGCGGTTGCCTTTGGGGGCAAGATGACTGAAAAAAAGAGGAGTTGTTTCAAGGCCCTGCTAGGAGGTGGGATCGATCTCTCGCCATGGAGCTCGACATGACGGGGGATCGCGGAAGAGGAGGTCGGCTAGTTAGGCCTTGATCTCTATATTTCTTTCTTGTTGCTAGTTTGTTCCAATGTAATCCCTCGTGTAAGATCCAGTAGAAGTAGGGGTGGTGATCCAGGTAATGCTCGTGTTACCGGATCGATCATAGTTTGTAACACTCTTTCTGCTTAATGAAAAACGCGCCTAGGCGTGCTCTTGAAAAAAAAAAGCACCAGATCTCTCATTGCAATTGCCTCTGTGAACCCACAAACTCCACATTGACTCCATCACGGAGGGCCATCATAGTCTCTTGATTTGGCCTCGCAGAACAAGTATGTTGGAGAATGTATGCTCTCGACTAAATCCATGGCAAGAACATGTGAGTCCATCTCTCTTTTTCATTTATCTCCATGACAAAGCCCTCATATCACTCACTCTCTTCCTCAATTGTGCATGAAAAATATCAAGGAAAGGCCAGGAAGCAATGGTGATGTAACGAGGCATCAACAACACATGTGGGCTCCATGGTGGCAACGAGGTAGTTGCTTTGTTGGTAGCCCGAGATCGGCTGGCCAACATGAACCGAGGCGGGAAAAAGGTAAGTATGCCCTCCTCGGAGGTGTATTTCAAAAATCCATGGTTAATTTTTCTTGTAGTAGTGGAGGCAATGACAGCGAGCAAAAGTAAAGTGAGTATCCAATCTCAAAAACAGGTTCTCATTGATATCACTTGTAGTAGATAGTAGATACTAGATAGTTTAACGCTTGGCTTTTACGTACCTATAGTCTCGGCTGGAGTTGAGTCTAGAATTAAGGGAGCATTAGTCCCAGTTGTGGCCACCAATGGGTAGTCCCAATTGGTGGATCTAATTGTATCAGTGTTTTGTAAACCGGCTATTAAACTTATAAGAATGTCACACTACTAAAGGAGTACGATGGTAGTATCCAAAAGAGACAAGGATTTATATTGGTTCAGGCTAGAGCCCTACGTCCAGTATCCAGTCTAAGAGATGATCGATTGTGTGTTCCTCACTTGAATGCTCTGAAGTTCTTATAATGGGGGGGTGGGGGGGTGGTGAAAAGAATGGTGAAAGAGGTAGGAGACTAGAGCCAGTAGATGAACCTAGTGGAATGAGAGCTTCAGTTGTTCGAAGATGGCTTGAGGGGTGCCCAGCTGCCCTTCTATAGAGTTCGGAGCCAGAGCGCATATAGAGATGCTCCTCTTGCAGGCAAAGCCGTCTTGAGGTGCACGTCCTGGTGTGGCTATCGCGATGGTCCCATGGCCCTTTAGTCCCTTTATACCCTATACATGCATGGCTCCCTTGAGGTACCCACATCTAGTAATGTTGCATTTGTACTTTGTATAAACAACGTTTAGGGTCTCAGACCTAATCACTAGTCATTTTTCATTTGAGTCTAGACATATCGATGTTTGTTTCTTTATTTATTTTTGATAAACTAGCAAAACAGCCCGTGCGTTGCAATGGGAGAGAAAAAAAAGCTATTAAAGTTTGACTTGTTCGCTTCAGTTTGCTGCACAACTACAACGACAGCAACAACTTAAATTTGTGTAGGTTCTACTTTTCATGTTGTCACAGTAGTTGCTACTCCGTTCACAAATGAACGGGCTCGTTAATAAAAAGAGGACAACAATGTTATATATCTATTTTTATAAACTATACAAAATTTAAAAGTTATATTTTCTTTTTATGTTGACATTGTTTTGTAAAATATTAGTAAATATTATCAACATATGTAATGTTTTATTAGTTTTGTATTGAATTAAAATAAAACCTTGATGTATTTTTCTTTCGTTCTAAGGAACAAAAGTATTTACTAGTAGAAATATCATATCTTTAGTTTCATACTATTGTGTCGGCGATAGGTGCCTCGGGGCTGTTGTTTCCGCCGAGCGGCGAAGTCAGAGGCGTAGGATATGTTGCGGCAGCTCAGTGGTTTGCTCGACAGCTTGGAATATGCGTGGATGTTAGAGTTGTCGGAGTTTCTCTTGGCGTGCACGGATTTGTGCATCATTGTGTGTGGCGGACGCGTGTAGTCATCCTGTTTGCTTGTTGCTGATGGGAGAGAAAATCACACGGCCTCGTTAGGCATGCCTGATCTTCACCAGTTAGTTTGGTGCAGTTGACGTGGTGCTGCATGGCCCTGCACATCGACGGCTTGGCGTAGTACGTCAATAAGTCGACGGCTGCATTGATGGAGTTGGAGCCCCTCGATCGGAGAGTACTGTCCGATCGATCTACTTTGCTTGTAGGTGCGTTTGTCCTCTTGATTTCTTGCTGGTTGATTAACAGCCTTGTGTGTATGGTGCATGCATACTATTGGTTTGCATATGCATGGGTCTAAAGAGGTTTTGGGGTGAAATGGACAAACTGGATAAAGCAAGTTGTCTCGGTGGGACTGTGAGTGTCAAAATTAACAATAAAATTGGCCCATACATAAAAAGTTACAAAGGAGTGAGACAAGGGGATCCTTTGTCTCCAATTCTGTTTAATATTGAGGCTGCTTGACTAGAATGGTTCAGCAAGCTCAGAATAACAATTTGATTGTTGGTTTGATTAGTCATATTATTCCTAAGGGGTAGTCCTTTTGCAATATGCTGATGATACCATTGTTTTTCTAAAACATGGGATTCAAAATGCTACAAACATGAAATTGCTTTTATACATGTTTGAAATGTTAGCTGGCTTAAAGATAAATTTCAATAAAAGTGAAGTATACATGATTAATGATGAGGAAAAATTGGGGAATTAAGTATGCTGATATCTTTAATTGTCAAATTGGCCTCTTTCTAATAAAATATCTTGGTATTCCTGTGGGGCCTAGTGGGCTCAAAGTTAAGGATTGGCTAACACTGGTTGAGAAGGGGGCCAAAAAACTTGATGTTTGGCAAGGTGGGTTGATGTCTATGGCTGCTAGAAAAGTTTTAATTGAATCCAGTCTAAACAATACTCCAATCTATCACATGTCATGTAGGAACAATGGACAAACAGAGAAGGACTTTTTTTTCACAGGGAGGAAGTTTGAAGAAAAAAAAATATCACTTGATTAAATGAGAGTTCATATGCAAAAAGTAAAAGAAGGGTGGGCTAGGTATCAAAGATCCGAGGAAAATGAATATTAGTTTGATGTGTAAATGGTGGTGGAAGTTAGAAAAGGAAGAGGGCCTTTGGCAGACTATTGTGAAATATAAATACTTGCAAAATAAATCTATTCATGAAGTGGGTCATAGATTGGGAGATTCACCAATGTGGTCTGATTTGTTGAAAATTAAGGATATCTACTCACAAGGTAGGGGGTGAAAATTAATAAGGGCAATTTAGTTAGATTTTGGCAATATAGCTGGGTTATATGAAAAACCCTTGATGAGTTTGTACCCTCATCTTTTTGTTTATCTGAAAATAAAAACATCACTGTTTTAGAAGTAAGGAATGGGTGTACTATGACTTTCAGGAGATGGTTGTATGGGAATTTACAGGAATATTGGGATAGAATTTTGGTTGATATGCATGTGTACTGTTTTAATGATATTCTTGATCATGTGTTTTGGAATCTGTCAAAGAAATCCAAATTTCTTTGTTAAAATCATATATGAGGCTTTAACCATATCAAGTACTAGTACATATCATAAAAACATTTGGAAAAGTAAAATTTCAGAAAAATCAAAATTTTCTTGTGGCAGATGACTAATGATGTTGTGCTAACCAAAGAGAATCTGTTAAAGAGGAATTGGACTGGTGACTCTAAATGTGCCTTTTGTGATCAATTAGAAACTTTGGACCATTTGTTTTTCCTATGTCCTGTAGCCAAGTTAGTTTGGTCAATTATAGCTAAAAAGTGTTGGGGCAAATAACATCCCTCAAAATCTTGAACAATGCTGGGAGTGGTGCAAATGTTGGTTACCCAAGGGTACTGAATTTCATGCAATGGGTATTGGTGCATTTTGTTGGTCTATCTGGAAGTGTAGGAACAAAGCTGTGTTTGACAAGAAACTCATAAGTAATCCAATTGCCATTTTTCTGTCAAGCTCATGCATACATGATGTTTTGGTCAGCTTTATATGATGTCCCTAACAAAGAGTTATGGGTTGAAAGTGCAAATGTAATGTTGACCATAGCAAAAGACATCCTCGCCAAGCAAACCTCCAGAGAGATTGATCACCTGCTGCTCCAGGACGATGAAGAAGAACAGGATGGCGTCCAGGACGGAGCCTGAAGCATCAAAGTTGTCGGTCATCAGTGCTTAGGAAGCAGCTTATGGGATTTAGTCTCTTAGTGTGGGTGTCTAGTCAGGAGTTTGGTTTGACACTGGTGGATGTTTGTAACTTGAATATGCTGTGGGTTGATTTCGTGAACAATCAGTTTTAGTTGTCGTGAAAAACATTGGTCAGTTAGCTGGGGTGCGATAAGCCTCTAGAAGTTATCGATTTAAGTAAGGTTCTCGTGCAGTGCTTGAGGTTATCGTAAAGGTCTCTTCTAAGATTTGTCTACCAAAGCCTTTTGCTACTTCTTGTAACTCCCAAAATGCTTTGTATTTCCGTTCATGCAATGGAAATGGGTAATCCCGGTTAAAAAAAAATATATGCATGGGTCTATGGACGTGCCTGCCGCTCCCCCGGATGTCTACTCCCTTGATCATGACCGAACTTTATTGCTTGTTGTGCCCGTATTGTAGTCATCGGGATGGAGCCGCCGCCCCAGGGCAGGTGCCGGTGCTTTGCAGAAGACGTAGCCGCGAGCAGCATCGCGGTATTGCAGCGAGTTCCGTCCAGTTGTCCAGAATACCGTTGTGATCCTCCGGATTGCCGCGGCCGATGGATCAAGAAATTACGCGCCGACGGCAACGAGGAGCCAGTGGCGGAGCTGGGGAGGGGCCGGCGGGGGCCATGGCCACCCCCAACCAAAGAAAAAGAATTAAAACCATGTAGTATTCTTGGGCCTCCAGCCTTGAGCAGCATCATCTATCAGCAGATCGCCATGGGTGGATGGAGTCCAATTCCATGCTCGTGAGATTGAGACCGTCGTCCCGGGATGAGGGTTCAAAGACGATCGGCAAAGACCAGATCCCAAAGATCGCCAAAGATGTCACCCAAGTGCGTGCATGTAAACAAATCACTGCAGGCGGCCCTAATCGAGCTGACCGGGCGGCAAGTCGGCAACACAGCATCGGTGGCATTCATGGCGACGGCCAAG
This sequence comes from Hyparrhenia diplandra, assembly GCA_015847255.1. Taxonomy (NCBI): domain Eukaryota; kingdom Viridiplantae; phylum Streptophyta; class Magnoliopsida; order Poales; family Poaceae; genus Hyparrhenia; species Hyparrhenia diplandra. The sequence continues at coordinate 21,372 of JADLZK010001074.1, forward strand.
GGTACAAGCTGATCGCGGGCGATGCCGTCGCCGTTTGCCGCCCCCTTTTATTTTCTTGGCAGCTCCGCCATTGCGAGGAGCGTAGCGAATTATTAGTCCGCTCATCGGTTGTCGCCGAGTCCTGTCGTGAGCTGCTGGAGCTATGACGAAGAACCGGCGTCGATGAGATCATCGAGGGTGAGCTCTTTCCGATTGGAGTGGTCGCCCGTCCGATCGTGCATAGACGCATAAATCAGGCTCAATTTGATGGGTGGACGCAATATAACACAACTTCGTGACCATGTTTGTCTCCAACTCGTGTGGACGATTTGGAATTTGTTGGTCGTGTATCAACTCTGAATTCTGCGTGACAGAATCGGAAGGCTGGACGAAAGGGAGGGAGACGACGGAAATTTCTTCGCTTTATTAGTAGGTATAGATATGTTGTTTCTTAATTAATTCTTAGTTTGCATTCCTATAGCGGCTGATGCACTTCAGCCTAGAAAGGAAGGCACAAAGGTCCATTTGGGTGAAGAGATATGTCCGAATGGCAGGACGGCCACACGAGAGCCCCAGTACCTTAGAAGAAGGACGCCACAGTAGATGCCGAAGGCACCAAAGTGCTAGAGGGCGTTACAAAACAAGGAGGTGGCCCAACGCAGAGAAATCTTAAATGGGTGGCGTCGATTGTTATTTGATATCCGCCATGCTTGGGTTTACCCGTCCGAGATGTTGTGTCCCATGCACATCAGCGCATGCTTGTTGGTTGGATTCGCCGTCCAAGGTTTTGTTCCAATCGTAATAAAAAAAGGGTTTTGTTCCAATCCTGTACATGGGATCGATGATCGACCTCGTTGTATTCATTCATATATATTGCCGGAACAAGCATGCAGCTAGCAACAGCTCAATCATATAGGCCTGGTCAAACAAGAGAATCGAGATGGGATTATATATATTGGTGACGTGCTCGCACCTGAATCGAGCAGACACACACACACACACTGCTGCCGGCACTGTATGGATGGGGCCACTGCTTCCGGCCGCGGTGGCGGTTGTCATGTGGCTGCAGCTCTTGGTGTCTGAGGCTGACGACGCAGCGGTGGGCGGCCAGCCGCCGATCGGGCTTCCCGGCTGCTCGACCCGCTGCGGAGACGTGATCGTGCCATTTCCCTTCGGGTTCGAACCCGGTTGCCACCTGCAGTGGCCATTATTCAACCTCACCTGCACGTACTTCGCTGGTCCAGACAATGGCACGGGGTTGTGGTTCGACGACGACGGGACCGCCGGGCGAATCGTGAACATCTCCCTCTATGAATCCACCATCCGTCTCGTCAAGCCCATCCCGTTTCTGAACCTATCGGCAATGGAGCTGTACACGGGCCTCCGCTTGTCAGAAGAAGAGCTACGGGAATGGGAGCTGGCATCCAGCGTCGTGCCATGGCTGCCGAACCAAGCCCGCGCCGGGAACAGGACGTGCCCAGCAGATTTGTTGGGCACGTGCCATAGCAGTCACAGCACCTGCTTTGCCACCAACCATACGGCTGGCAACATCACTGGCTACGTATGCACATGCGACTATGGTTATTATGGCAACGCGTACCTCAGCGACGGATGTCTTGGTACATATTTCATTCGTTTTTCAATTCATATATATATCTGATAGTTTTTTTGACCTAAAAAGACTGTGGGGGAGGTTCCCACAGTTGATTTCATTAATTTAAAACACTAGATTTACAAGGGATACATGTGTTGCACATGGATCAACTTCCTGTGGCCTAGATTACAAGTTTGCATGGTTCCACGGAGGGGTTGGGTTGCACCTGATCGGTTGCCATAGCAATATGGCTAGATATATATTGTTAGATTGCTGCTTATTTTTTATTATCCTTGTGTAGATATCGACGAGTGCGTATATCAGGATAAATGCTTTGGCGATTGCCAAAATTTACCAGGCAGCTATTCGTGCAAATGTCCCAAGGGAACCATCGGCAACCCATACGATCCAAATGGGTGCTTCAAACCAAACACAGGTAACTCTTTCTTCCTGATGAAACACCTTCTTAAGATAGCTTAGATGAAGCACCGTGCGTGTCTTTGTAGACAAAGGCTAATCCACGCGCTGGTCATTGAATATTAATAGTATCTGAATCAACGTAGGCCAAACCCACCATTTTAATTCCAATGAATAAGATAATGGCCTTCTTTTTTTAGATATCAATATATAGTTCATAGATTCTCAAAAAGATTTCATATGAAACTAGATGTAAAGAGATTACACTGCTATACAAAACTGTTTTCTAATACAAGCATTGAATAATTTTTGTGTAACTTTTAGGTTTAATCATTGGCCTAGGAGTTGGCAGTGGAGCAATTCTTCTTTTTCTAGTATTAAAGCGCCACATTTATGATCCATAGAATCACAACACGGAAGAAAAGAATGAGGCAAAGATTCTTCAAGCAAAACCATGGTCAGTTGCTTCAACAATTAGTATGTCAAAGGGCAGATATAAGTGAGAGAATGATCCTTGCTTTAGAAGAGCTAGAGAAAGCAACAAACAACTTTGACAAAACTCATGAGCTAGGAGGTGGAGGGCATGGTACAGTCTACAAGGGAATTTTGTCGACACTTCATGGTTGTGGCAATTAAGAAGGCAAAGATAGTAATACAAAGAGAAATTGATGATTTCATAAATGAACTTATTATCCTATCTCAGATAAACCATAGAAATGTTGTGAAGCTTCATGGGTGTTGCCTTGAGACAGAAGTTCCTCTACTTGTCTATGAGTTTATTTCTAATGGCACCCTTTACCATCATCTTCATGTTGAAGCTTTAGAATCACTATCATGGAAAGATAGAGTGAGAATTGCAGTCGAAACAGCTAGGGCTCTCTCGTATCTTCACTCACTAACTACAACGCCAATAATCCATAGGGATGTCAAGTCACCTAATATACTTCTTGATGACAATTTGACAAAGTGAAACTATCAGATTTTGGAGCCTCAAGGTATATTCCCATTGATCAAACTGGGTTAGATACATCTGTGCAAGGAACATTTGGGTACTTAGACCCTACATACCACAGCACTGGTCATCTTACTGTGAAGAGTGATGTCTATAGTTTTGGTGTTATTCTAATTGAATTATTAACCAGAAAGAAGCCTGTCTCTTATAGGTCCTCTCGAGGGATATGGTCTAGTGAGACATTTTTCCACTCTGTTGTTGGAACATAATTTATCTCAAATATTGGATCCACAAGTTACACGAGAGGGAGCTGGTGAAGTTATCGATATCTCTTTGTTAGCAGTGATGTGTGTGAAGCTTGTAAGCAAGGACCGCCAACTATGAGGCAAAGTGGAAATGACACTTGAAAGCATTCATGCAGCAAAGGAGTACGCTTTAAGTGACACATCAAATGAATCTGAGGAGAATTACAATCAAGTGAACGGTGAGTGTATTGGAGGGATAGGCGTGTACACTGGAATCCACCGTGGGTTAGGAGATCTTGGAGAAAGAATAGTTTATGTGAGTAATGATGGCACCAATTAGGCGGGTCATATATATCTTGGGTACAAGAAGGATTCCCTGTGCGTTTGCTACAGGTATTTATGATGAAATTTTGATTGCACACTGAGCGTTAAGCATCAAAAGAGGAACACAGATTAAAAGGTTGTGGACTATTTAGCACTTGTAGTAATTTTGGAGAATATATCCATGTCGTCCATGGCTAGACTATTTAAATGAATGGTACTCTACGTGTGTCAATTGTATCAGAGTCTTTGGAATTTGGTCCTTGACCTCTTGCTTTCTTTTAAAAAGAATTCAATTGTGCCTTTTTGTTAGGAAATAATAGATTGAACACAAGACACAGATTTTACGTGGAAAACTCATACGGAAAAAACGATGGGTGCCAACCGGCGATCTTCAGTATATGATGAGAGTTTAGGGAACTGTCTCAACTCTTCATGTGCGGTTTACAAGATGTATTTATATGATGGACGAAATACGGAAAAACAAATCAACTAATAAACATAACCCAAACTGTGGGCCCTCTAGGTGTCCCCACAAAACCACCAGTGGTGAAAAACATAACCGTAGAAAGCAAACATGCTTTCCATCTAACAGCACAACCAACAATGGTGAAAACATAACTTGTGAGAGACCTCCTCTTATCCAAATCACCAACAAAATCAGAATCAACATAACCAACAAGTCCATCTCTAGATTTCCCAAATTGCAAATGGGCATTACAAGTACCTCGCAAATACCTTATAATCCATTGAACAGCCCTCACGAGAAAAATATATGTATTTTGTCTCAACCCCTGGTACTTGTTACAAAAATACATAACCAAAGCTGAAGCTTACAGCGCCTACATGATGCAAACTAAGGCAATCAGCCGCCCACGGAGATTGAAAGATCGCCACCCCCCACGAGAACTGCTGCTGGGTCTTGGAGAGATGTCTTGATTTTATTTATATCTATTGTCATTGTTTTTCTTAATTGGAAGTTGATGTGGGCTTAGTTTCAGTAGAACATTAGGCTTAAGTTTGTTTTATGTTACCATTAAATCCTGTAATGTTCTGTTGCTATCAATATAGGATACGTTTAGGGATTTAAAAAGAACTGAATTCCGTGAATAAATTTAAAATTAAAAAATAAAACAAAAACGCCCGGTTAGCATGGGCCCGACAGGTGAATGACAAACAAATCGGTAGTGTTACTATAACAAACACTATTGATTTGAATTACAAACCATCATCAATGACCGTAAAACAACACTATAAATCGCATGTATTAACCAACCGACAGTGTCAATTGAAATAACATTGTTGCGTTAAAAATAAATCGATAGTGTTAACAGAAATATCACTTTGCCGGGTACATAGTAAACCGATAGTGTTGTCACTTTCGCTACATCGTCGGCACAATTTAACCCGACGGTGTTATTTTTTCTGAATGCTTTCGGTTCTTTGAAGCCCCGGCAGTGTTGTCAATATCAACGCTGCCGTTTGACTTGGGAACCGGCATTTCTCGGATCAGAAATGCTGTCGATCGAAGAAGAACCTGGTAGTGTTCGATCTCAGTGCACTGCCGGTTGGATAGTAAACCGGCACTCTATCTTCACATCACCGCCGGTGTTTTGACCCGGTTGTGATTTGAACCTCACATCACTACCGCTTTAGTTCTACTGGTTCATTTTTCGTCAATGAAGGGGGTTTTGGACCCGCACTTATGTACTGATCTGGAGTAGTGGTTCCTAGAAGAACCAACATATAGCAGTAGCGTATTTGGTTGGAAATGGACAGAGTTTTCCTTTCAATTTTGGAAATTGGGGTTTTGGACTTTGTTGTGACATGTAGTAATGGGGACTGACGGACACAGGAGGTGCAATTTGGTAATTGAGCGTACGTGGAAAAAGGGCAACTCGGCCATGTTGAGTCACAGTGTGAACCCGTGCGGTGCCTCCCCATGTGACCCTGTGCCTACTTGATCAAGGGATCAACGCCACAGTGGTTGGTGTTGGGTCCTCCACGTAGGTCATCCTCATTTCCTGTGGTGGAGCCGTCAGTTGGATGCTTCCATACATATACGACCGAGCCAACGTGCCGGCCGGTCTGCTTCTAATTAAGCAGCATGATTAGGCAAAACGAAAACCATTCATTTGCGAGCGCCAGTACGTGAAATGAGTGCATATATACATGTCGCTTGCAGATATTGAAATTTAAGTTTGATGATGATCAGGAAGAGCATTCAAAGTTGTGTCAAATCCAGCCAGCAGCGTCAAGTCTTCCCTAAGCTCGATCTGCTACAATAGCATAGCAATGCTCCGGTAAAGCATCTCCGGCACGATCTATCTCTGATCTACGTCGCCGTCGCGATCGTGTGTCCTCAAGAACGTGCGTGCGTTGATTATTAGCATCTCTCTCTGATCTACTACACCACGCCATATCTCCTACTCCACAGCGCGTGGAAACGATCAGAGTTGTGATCAAGTGAAGGATTAACCGCACAGCAGCAGCACAGAGGGAGCTGCACAGCACCAACAGTGACAGCTACAGGAGGATCAGGACCGGAGTGGGAGCTGCGTGCAATCCTGTGCCACCGAGAGACCGCCTCGATTTCTCTTCCACTCATCCAGTCATCCCATGACCACGACGGCCGGCCCACGTCGCTGTCGGACGGCGACGAGAAGGATGCGTGCGCGCAGACCGCCCCGGCGTAGCCTTGACTTGAGATGGGACAGTAGTGGCCACTAGGCAAAGCTGCAGCGCCAAATGGCGCGAGGTGACGGGCCACTGCGGCCGCCGTCGTCTGATCCGCGATGATTACGGTTGGCCAGCGAGTTGCTAAAGTTTAGATGGCTAAAGTTTTATCAAAAACTTGCAAATTTTTAGACACTCTCTCCCTCACATCACATTAAATACACCTAAAGACATATGTTCGGAGCAGTAAATATAGGTAAAAAAATAACTACTTACATAGTTTTGTTGTAAATCACGAGACGAATTTTTTGAGCCTAGTTAGTCAATGATTAGACATTGTTTACCAAATACAAACGAAAGTGGTACAAGAGCGCTCTGAGGAGTTAGGGCATTGCAATTGGCAAATATTTTGCCATCTAAACGAGGCCTTGCTTGCCGATGGCCGGCCGGCCGGCTTTTGCGAGAAAAACGCGTTGGGAACAGAGACATGGATGGATGGGGGTAGGTCCCCACCGCGTCAGAGGGTACACTACAGTATGTCTAGTGGCGTAGCCAGGGAAAAAAAAACTAGCTGGGGCGAACTTCTAATGACCGACAAAACCAAAATCAAGAACATTGCAATTACATCGCATGGCTTGAGTCGGGGAGAATTGAGTTACCAACTAAATGCAAAATCAAGAACATTGCAAATCCATACTTTGCAATCACACAATTTTAATGCATCTGTTAAGATATTATCTCAAATTTAAAGAATAAATTCATAGTTCTTGCACAAATACATGGTAAAATACAAAAATAAAAATAAGAAATAGATAAACCTGTTAAAAAAAAGGTTTTGCACCCACTCTAGTTGGGGCAGCTGCCCCAGCTTCGCCCCAACGTGGCTACGCCACTGAGTATGTCCCCACATGCATGGTACAATGGATGTCCCCACTTTCTGGCATATCCCAACATCATGGTACAATGGATCCTTCACCTCACTACCAGATGTTGGTTCTTTACCGAGCGCTAGGGACAATAGCGTTCAGTATAGGCGCTATCGAGTTCAGTATAGGCGCTATCGAGCGCTGCTCGGTAAAACTCCTTCGATGAAATTCTTGTCAGAAAAGGACTTTTACCGAGAGCTTAACGGCGGACCCCCGATAAATGTCTTTACCGAGGGCCCCCTTTGCTCTAACAGGGTCCCAGCATTTTTTTTTTTTTGACCAAACCTACAGGGTCTCTGTCTGATCTTGACGGTGCGATGTCACATAGCTCAGACTAATCGTGGGACAGGAAAACGTGCTCAAAAGTGTAGTGATGCAGTCACTCACCCATGCCACAATTGTAAGAGCCTTGCTATATTTCGGGTGCCTGAAATGTAACCTGTTCAGGTGACATTTCCCTTGTGCCACTGCTAACCTTGAGCCAGCTCACATATCGCCTGAACAGAACTCAGATTTTAGGCGACCGAGCTGTAGCAAATGTGGTATATATATATACTATGCTTACGTGAAAAATACAGGAGTAGAAAACTAAAAGAAGTATTTATAGTTTCACAAAAAACTAAAAAGAGTATTTATAGTAACAAAAGAGGCCAAATTTGTTGCATTTATTTCGTCATATATCACCAAATTAAAGCACGTGCATAATACTGGTTTCTTCGGCGTCGATCAATTAGGCATTAACCGGAGCAAAGAGGCTGACAGGGTGCAAAACCAGGCCTTTGTTTTTCTTTGCAACCATTCCTACAGCCTCCCGAACATCAACATCCTTAGGCTCCTCTCCGCTTGGCAGCTTCCAGTCGAAGTGGTACAGAAGGCTGGCCAGTGCGAGCTCCATGTTGGCCACTGCAAGGTTCACTCCTGGGCACATCCGACGGCCAGACCCGAACGGGAGGTACTCGTAATATGTCCCTTTGTAGTCTAGGCTCCTGTTCTCGAACCGCTCCGGCTTGAATTCCTCGGCATCTTCCCAGTACCTGGGGTCTCTACAGATGGCCCAGACGTTGATGAACACGCATGTGCCCTTAGGGATGTCGTAGCCCATGACATGGCACGTCTCGCGACACTTGCGTGGCAGCAGGGCGGCACCGGGCAGTGCAGCCTGAGCGCTTCCATGAGCACCAGCTTGAGGTAGCTAAGGTTTGCCCTGGCCAGGTCGTCCTCCGTGATGGTGGTCTTCCCCTTGATGGCCTCCCGGACCTCGGCCTGCGCTTTGGCCATCTTCGCTGGGTGGCGGACCAGCTCTGTCATGCACCATGTCAGCGTCGTCGACGAGGTGTCGTTGCCCGCAGCAAACAAGTCCTAGTACGTATGTAGAGACCAAATTCATTAGTTAAACGGCAACTCATCGATCGATCGATATGCATGATGATGGGACGTGACTTACAAACATGAGCGCCATGACGATGTCGTCGTTGAGCTCGGCGGGCAAGCCGGCCTCTTTCTGCAGACTGAGCAGGACACAGAGCATGCTCTCGTTTGAAGTCTTGTCGCCCCGGTCCATGGCTTCCTTGGTCTCGCGGATGATCAGCCCGAGGATGCGCACCATCTCATCGCGGCTCGCCATCGCCTTGCGTGGCGCCGTGTCGAGACTCTGCAACAGCCTAGATGACGGGAAGATATTTGCCACGCTTAGCGCCGCCAACACCCGGTTGGACATGTCCAGGGCATCTAGGTACTCCGCCTGATACTTGCACCGGCTGCCGACGGACTCCCTGACGAAGGTATTGGTGGTGAAGACAGAGATCATCCTGGACAGGTGGACGGCGTCTCCGGCGGCGGCGGACGCGGCAAGGCTCCGCATGAACGACGCCACCTCTTCCTGGCGGATGCGCCGGAACGACTGCACGCGTGCGGTGCTCAGCAGCTCCAGCACGCACAGCTTGCGGAGCTGGCGCCACTGGTCGCCATAGGCGCCGAACAGCAGGTCCCTGCCGTTGAAGGAGAGGATGTCGACGGTGCTGTTGATGTGGCGATCGGCGAACGAGATGTCGTGCGTCTTGGTGACAGCCTGTGCGGCCTCCGGCGATGACACCACTAGCGTGGGCACCTCGCCCAGCCACAGCATCATGAGCGGGCCGTGCTTGTGCGCGAGGTCGCACATCGCCCGGTACGGCAGCGGGTTGCTGACGATGTGGTGCATGCTGCCAATCAAAGGCAGCGTCCATGGACCTGGGGGCAGCTTCAGCTTCGGCTTGGACACCAGCAACGACTTGACCTTGAGAGGACCGCGACCAGCGCCACCACGGCCACAGCGACGAGAACCTTGTCCTCCATTATTGTGGCTACCTAGCCAGCTACTTGTCCGTTGGATATGTTGGCGAGACCGTGGCTATCTTACTATTACTAATTAGAGCCTCCAACGGAAGCACCAGGTTGATCCTCACCAGATGCGCTAAGAAAAAGATAAATTCTACAAATTCTCACAACAATCAGAAAGATCAAGCCATCAATCCGGTAGTCTCGAACAATAATAGCCATTAGATTGATTTTATTTAAAAGAAAATTACCCACTTTTGCCATTATAGATGATGTAAAATAACCCCCTAAATCTACCTATAAATTACCCACTACTGCCATTACGAAAATACAAAATAATTACCCACAAATATATACATACTATTCCATATATATTTTTATAAAATAATTCAAGTAAAACACATTAAAATATATCCTTCCTCCGGTATGTCCTCTTGGCCCTCTTGCGTGTTCGTTGGAATCATATTGCCGCTGCCGCCGCCGTTTCATCCTGCAATTACACGTGTTTTGGATCAAGAAAAATAAGGTGAAGTCAAACTTTTCTATTGACTCACTCTTCCTTCGAAAACTTCAATCAATGGCATTAGATGTACATAGATCCGTTTGTTGCCTGATCATCTGTTTGGAGGAGTAGCAATCCGTTTTTTCCTGGATCAGAAACAGGAGGCGGCCGGGCCACTAAAACATCATCATCCATGTGCTGGCGCACAAACACAACCTACGGTTGAACTTCCTGAGTTCTGTCCTTCATCAGCATGTGGATCAGTGCTAAAAGCTCATTCGAGCGGGCGGCTATGTCAACGAGAACGACACAGATGTGCATGGACCACGGATAAGAGGTACCGAGCTGCACTTCATGCCCAGTCCTCCGTGTCGCCTACAATAACAAGCAATTGACGACAAATTAAGGAGTTTTGCTGTGCTCAAGGTTTTGTTGGGACGCGTCACGACTCGATACAGGTAAGAGCTCAACGAATGCAAAACTCCTTTCCAACACCATTTAGTCCGCAACTACTTTAATTCTTTTTTCACGATACCGCCGATGGCGGATTCTTCATTAAGTAGAAGGGAGTTTTGTTACAATAAGAGGGGAAAAACGGTAGTCAAACGATTACCGAACCCCCGAACCAACCAACCAAACACGTAAACGATTACATGGGAAAGGCTATGCGACAGCAGCAGAGGGACCGGTCATGTCATGACATCCTCGAGCCCGGCTATGTTGAGGAGCGTCGCCGGGTTGAATTCGCCATTGAGTAGCACCTGGAGCACGTTCTGCTTCCTAAAGGACATGTCACCTCGGAATTCCTTTATGAGATTAGCCTCAATGTCCTTATCCACAGCATCCTCGTTCACCTGAATCCCCATCTTCTTTAGTAGGACAATCTGGGCCTGCCGCGTAGCATTGGGCGCCCTTGGCTTCGCCGCAATGCGACCGCTCCTCTTGAGGGTGTGAATGGAGACAGGTGTATGCGTGCACGCCCGCCTTGGCCGGGTACTCAGGATCGGGTGCGGAAAGGGAGGCATATCTCCTCCTCGACCGCCTCGAGGGAACCGAGCCCCCACCATCAACCCCTCCGTGCGCACCATCGGCAAGGATAGGCCCTTGGGAGGCGACATCGGGCACCTCCCGGATGCCTGCGTCCACGGCGTCCGCGGTCACCGAGGGTGCGCATCGGAGGGACCCCATTGCCGAACGTTGTTGTCGTAGCCGGTGTGGGGGAGCATGTCGCTACGCCGCCACCTTCCACGGACGCGCCCCCATCCGCGGCGTAGCCGGGTCACCCGTGGTGGTGATAGCGCCCGCCGGCGTAGTCGGGTCCGCCGAAGTGGTAGCCACCGGAGTAGGCAAGCCCGCGGGCGGGAGGCGGCGATCTCGCCCATCATCGGTCGACGAAAACGTGAGGCTCCGCCCCCTCGCACGACACCACCAAAGGTGGGTCAGAGGGCGATGGCGGCCGGGATGCGACGCAGGAAGTGAATCCCAGCGTCAAGGCCCGACGCCGCTTCGCCGACGGCGCAGCTCGGACGCGCCGACGACGGCTGCCCTCCACAAAGCTGTTGTGCTGCCTCGACCGAGGCCACACGTGGCGCAGGTGCGAGGGAGGGCCGCAGGCGCCCCAACGAGCGCCAAAGTAGTTGGACACGTGATCCGGCCGACGACGATTGTAGCGGCGTGGTCCGCAGAGCCGCGGTCGTGTGGCCATCGTTCCCCATAGCAGGGCAAGGCCAAGCACAGGCACGCACGGCCAGCGAAAAGCGCGCTTGCCGCCCGGGCAAGGAGACATTACGCTTCCCGCCCGGCAAGGCGCCGGCCGGAGGCGTAGGAGATGGGGCTGCGGGCGGGAAGTGCACCGGCGGCGATGTGGCTCCGGGCGTGCGCTTGAAACAGAGCCCGCCGAGCGGTCGGGACAAAGCCGTTACGGGCGAGGGTGACACAGGCACGACGGCGTTCACGGCGCCGCTCACAACAAGGGTGAAGCCGGTATCGGTAGGCGATCCACTTTCGAGGGACGTGGTGCCGAGGAGCGCAAGAAGGGCTGCCGCTGGGGAGTCCGAGATGCCCCGCATCGAGGGGCCGAGGCGTTGTTTCGCTGAACTCGCCCGAGGCCAGGATCCAAGGCGGCGAGTGCGCCGGCATCGCGCTGCCTCCCTCCCGGCCGCCGCGGTTCCCTTCCCGTGCCGCCAGTTGGCGCACGCGCTGCGCACCCCCTAAATTGTTCAGTTCACCAGCTTTCAAAAAGAATTAACGATCAACTAGAAATTTAAAAAGTTAATATATATAAAAGCATTAAGTCTCTTTTAGGCCCATCCACTCTTGCCTTTGTCTACTTTCAGCACCCCACTGCAAAATTATCAAACTTTAACACCCCCACTATCAATACTGTTTAATTTCCACTCGAGAGCATGTTAAAACTACTCAAAAATACCTTGGTCAAAATTAAAATGTTTTTGATAAATATTTATATGAACAAGGTAGGAGTTCACGGCCCAAAGTAGCTTAGTTTTAAAAATATTTATGAAAATTATATATATTATAAATTTAATCATTGATAAATTATACTTCCTCCGTTCCATATTGTAAGTCACTTTGACTTTTTTTGGTACATCCATTTTGCTATGTATCTAGATATAATAATATGTCTAGACACATAGCACATTAAATGAACCAAAAAAGTCAAAGCGACTTTTACAATTTGAAGCAGAGGGAGTATATATGAATACTTTTATGTTTGAAATAGAAATATTAATACTTTATGTATTTTTTATCTATAAAAGAAGTTTAAAAGTTACCATAAATTAAACTTTGTTCCAATTTTTTTAAAATGTAATCTCTCTCATCCTGGTCTATATTTTTTATTTGGATTATCTCTCCACCTAAGTCTGTTAGAACAATTTCAAAAGTTCAATTTCGTAATAGACATTTTCAAACTAAATTTTAGGAGTATGAATGATTTTAAATGAAACAGTCGTCAAACCATAAAGTTGTAGTTCTCATAGAGATATATAATTCTACAAGTTTACTTTTTTGTCATTTCTGCATCAATGCAAGTTCATTCGAATAATTCAAAAAAATCAAAATATGTGAAGTTCAAACAAAAAATTAGAACAGCAAATGGTTTCAAATGCAAGTCATCAACTACAAAGTCGTTAAAAGCCAGGTTGTATACCTCAATAGATAAATTATAGTTTTAGAATAATTTTGATACCAAAGTGAAGATAAATATTTAATATGAATAAATATTTATCAATTAGTAAATTGAAATATATAATTTTTCATAAATATTATATGTAAAAACTAAAAGTATTTACTCTTACGTATCACCGTGACATGAGCAACCATTTTAAACCTATACTTTATTACTTAAGATTAGTGGTAGAACTTGATGCGAGATCTACGATAGGTGGTACAGCTTAACGACATTAATATTTAAGCCTTTCTATAATTGTTTACATGAAAATATTCTCAAAGAGCAGGAAGATGTAGGCACCTATAGTATGTACTAACCTCATCCTTTTCTCAAGATGTTTGATTTTTTAAGATCAACATGACTGAGGGAAGGCTGACATGCAGCGTAGTGCAGGTTTGGAACAACGATCCCTCCTTGATTGAAGTAGTGTGACTATCGCCGGCGGTGGCTAATACCGCGTGAGATAGGATGGGATGCCAATACGATTTATATTTTGCTTTTTAATTAAAATTAATAGTATTATTAGGCGTGATTTTGATAATGGCAGGTGGGTAATTCTTTTTTAGAAAAAACAGAATGGATCTAATGGCTATTAGAATTAACGGCGATCAAATTAATGGCTAGATCTTTCTAATTATTCTGGGAATTTCTAGCATTTATCTTTTTTTTCTAGTGCGTTTGGTGAGAATTAAAAAGGGGGCAATGGAGAAACATATTTGTGCTTATGGTTATTTAAACATTTTTCTATAAGCTAATAAAATAATAGTAAGATATAGGAAACTTAGATACAAATCTAAATATCTTACTTTTATATTATGTTTCATAATGGTATATTGGACATGATTTTATAGGACATAGAGTGCTTAAATTAAATTACAAAAATTATAACGTTTTAAAGTGGAGTAGGTCTAATGACTAATATTTCTATGAAACTGGTGGTCATATAATAACTTAGAAAAAAACACTCTCCACTCATGTTTATTATTTTATTTGACAATATTAATCAACTACTATAGTCGACTATGACTTTTTGGATTTCTTGAAATACCGTCATTTAACTAAGTGAATATAATACCAATCAGATATGTGTGTACTGTCCGTGTTCTTGGAAATAAGAATGAAATACCCTATAAAGGATAAGTCCACTTTTGGCTCCCAACTCCACTTTGCTTTATCTAATTTTCAAACCACCGCCCCCCCCCCCCAACTACGAACCATCAAACTTTACCACCTCAAAAAAAAAATAAACTACTTAATCATGAAAAACAAATAAAATTGTTAAATTTTGAACCAAAAGCATCTCAAAACCATGTAAATCTACTTCATGGTTCAAATTGAACAATTTTGATAATTGAGGTGTTAAAGCTAGACAAAGGCAATTGTTTAGGGGCGAAAATGGACTTCATCAAATATCAGTACAAATGTAATCACTAAGATTTAACCCGTCTTGCGAGCACGGGTTGATGGACTAGTGTTATGACTAATGTGCAGTACATGCATATTTTGTTGATGCATGAGAAAAATAGGAACAGTGTCACTTAATCTACAAATCACCGCACTTCGCCTAGGTATTGCTTATCGAACAGCCATGCCATGCGTGACTCACGCGCCTAAAGTTTGCCAATCTTTGTAAGCTCCACTTTTTCCCGACTCCACTAACAAGAAAACATGAGCTAAAAATCTAATTCTGACGAAATTTTGCTTATGGAAGGAGGGGAATCTTTACAAGGTGAGATAAAAAAAAGATGGGCATCAAACTCAGGGACCTCAAGAGGTTCCTCACCCATGCTGACAAGCGGAACATCAACGTTGTGAGCTTAGGAATGCCATGTACGATGCTACCAACATCCTTGATTTGTGCCAGCTAACCTAGCAAATGACGGGCTCTGCCAGCGGTCATGCTGAGCGAGCTAGATGGTGTGGCAACCCAAACCAGCATGCAATGGTAGGCAGTGACCTTCGAATAATAATATAGCCAACAATCTGAATATGATATAGCCGCCTGGTAGACGAATAACACACAAACTAATCTTGCAAATGACCAAAGACCTCTGATTGCACACAGCGGTCAATGTTGTGTATACAAAAACGAGCTAGATGTTGAGTCGGCAACAACTCCTGGCCCGACGTATATGCATATAGAGCCACCCGTAGTAGTGTATAGCTAGGTTGAATTATTAAGTGACATCCACTTGCTACTACATTATAGTACAAAATTAGCCAAACATCAATATATTACAAATAATTTGACGAAGTCTAGCAACTCGGCTAATGGTCTAGCACATCGATGTCGCAGAGTCAGATTGACGTGACCGGCGTTCCCGAACCAAAGCAGTGATGCCACCAATGACGGAGCATTCTTACCGTATCATTTTATATTACATAAATATGTAGAAAAGAGGAGACAAACTCAATGGGTCGGAGGGAGTAGCACATCGATGTCGCCGGGTCCAACAAACGCTGAGTCAGATTGACGTGACCTCCGTTCCCAAACCTCGAGCAGTGATGCCACCAAACACGAGGATTCGTTCTTAGGCCTCATTTAGTTGGCAAAAACTTAGAAAAAGCACTGCTGGAACTCGTGAAGCACTCTTGTAGCTTCGTTTGTAGTAAATATTATCCTATCATGGTGTAACTAGGCTCAAAAGATTCGTCTCGTAATCTACATCTAAACTATGTAATTAGTTATTTTTTTTACCTACATTTCATATTCGAATATATGTCTTTTTTGGTGTATTTAATGTGATGTGATGGAGAGAGAGTGGAAAAACTTAAAATTTGAACGGGAACTAAACAAGGCCTTACAATATCATTTTCTTACATAAATACTTCCTCCGTCCTTAGAAGTTTATCACCGCGCTTCCCAAGAAACAAATGCCGGCAATTATATATTAAAATATATAAATATTTATGCTAAGTAATTAGCATCATCGAAGAACTTCTAGAAAAAGAGAGAAATCCTAGAAATTCTCACAAAAAAACAAAACATCCGGCCATCAATTGAAATACTCAAATCATCATAGCCATTAGATCAATTATATTTTCTAAAAAATTACCCACCTATACCATTAATAAAATAGCTTAAAGTAACCCCTAAATCTATAGCAAAATTACCCACCTCTGCCATTATATAAAATAAACCCACATGACCATTTTTTTTTTTTTTCTAGAAAAATACTCACCTATGCCATTAAGTAGAAAAAGATAGCCAAAAAAATATAATTATTTAGGAGGAAAAAAAAGAATTGGTTACGTATAGATAGCCAAGAATATAATTCGGTTACATATAGCCAAAAATATAATTATTCTGGAAGGGAAAAAATTGGTTACGTATAGATAGTCAAGAATCTAAATTGGTTACGTATAGTAGAGAAAATCTTCATTTGTCTCACGTTTCATGATCGGCATAGTATTTAGGATATTTAATTCGTCAATACTAACCGAAATATACTTCTACCGTGCATTTACCCATATTTAGTTTGCTAATCCTAACCGAAAAATACTTTTACCCTTTATATATATATACGAAAATAGATACATGTTTGCCATTTTGTCAACCACGTACAAATAGGAAGCCATCTTTGCCCATCTACTCACGTTCGTCTCTCGACATCTTCCAATAACTAAAGGTACACAGCTGCATACTGCCCTTAAAATTATATTTTTATCAATCCAATGCAATCAGGAAAGCATCTAGCTGATGTATATTCATTGTTTGTTTTTCTCCATTCTTTGTATATTTGTCAGCCACGACGTAATCACCTTCCAATATCAAAGGTACACAACTGCGGACTGCCCTTAATTTTTATTTTTATATCAACCCAACGCAATCGAAAGCATCTACCTCACCTACTCATTGTTTGTTTTTTCAACCTTTCTATATTTTTCAACCACGATGCAATCAGAATTCCATCTGTTGTTTATCCCATTGTTTTCATCATTCACCAAGGAAAGGTATATTGTTTTCATCCTTCATCAAAAGGTTTTAAATCTATCGCCTACAATGTTTTTAATGGTCACCAAAACCTTAAGTGAGATTAGACCCGGCCAGGAGTTGTGGAAAATCAAAGCCTGTGTCACTAGAATGTGGGATGCAATCTTGCTCGGTTGTGGTGAACAAATCAGTCTTGATATGATCCTTATTGACCATCAGGTACCATATTTTTTTTCACTGTGTTTTAAGTAGCCTTAGATAACTTTTGGTTTACGCTATTCATAACAAAAAGTAGGGGACCAAAATGCATGGAGTCATCCATAAGGCATGTATGGAAAAATTTAAAACCTATGATCAAAGAAGGTAAAGTTTACATCATTACAAATGTTAGAGTTACAATAACCACACAGAAATATCGACCAGTGGAGAATGATAAGGTACTCAACTTCTTGCCCACAACCAATATAAAGAAGATCAAAGACACCAATGACATTCCAAAGTATAATTTTCAGTTCTTCAGTATTGATATGCTTTCCAATAGAGTGAATATGGACATGTACCTCTCAGGTAAGCTACTCTGCTAATGTTATATTTTTTTATTATAATAGTGTGAATAGATCAATATTTCATAAGAACTCATTTTAATGTATCATATAGATGTCATAGGAGTTGCAGCACACATTGGACCCGTAGAAGAAACTAGAACACACTTCATAGTGACCAAAATCCGTGATATTGTACTCTTGATCAAGTAGGATATTTTTTTTATTCACAAACTATCAAATTTTACAAGTTTACATGCATGGTACTGTTACTATTATTTTTCCTAATGCTTACACACATCTTAAATTATATTTTTTTTTTACTTTCTTATTTGCAGTGGACAAGAAGTTAAGATTCAGTTTTGGGGGCCCAAAGTCGAGCAAATCAACAGGAGGGAAAATCCCATGTTATCGCAATAACATCTACAATTGTAAAAAAATTGGCAGTGAGTCTTCATTTAATGTTAATAATTTAATCATATTTTTTTTCCATTCTGCAAGCCTACAAAAAATAAAATAATTGCTATTTGCAGAATATTCTTTGTCATCAACCAATGCAACACAAGTTTTTGTAGATTTACCAATTCCTAAAGCTATGGATGCACGGGATAGGTAAAACTAATTAAAATCTAACATGGTTAAATTTCTTTGAATGAAAAAAGCCTATCTTCGAGTGGTCTTACAATCAACGAGATTCATGTTGATGACCATTTAAACGGACCATTTTGGTTTCATTTTGTATGACTCATCAAATGAGGTATGCATATGTTTGATCATTATACACTACTTTATAGAAGGCTTACATGTACATGAATGATATGTATATGTGTTTACAGGATAAGATATTTACTGTTGAAGCCACGATAAGTTCAATTATCGCACATGTAGTAGAGGTGATTATAAGAAACAACTTGAGAAAAAGTTTAATCACTACTACTGCAGTAAATAAATGTTGCAAGCAAGCTGAACCTAAAGTAAGGTAAATTACTTCAGCTGAACCTAAAGCACAGTAAATTACTTAGCCGCTTCGATCTCTTACCAAATGGAAAAACACCAAAATTCAAAGTAATAAAAAACAGGCTTACTATAAAAACAAAAAACTCAAAATCTAACAATGATAAAAAACATTAAAAACTACAAAATTATAGGCATACAATATTAAAAATAATAAACTTAATAGGCATATAACATTAAAAATAATAATCTTATAACAATTGTATAATATTTAAATGCAAATGCCTCAATTACTAAATACGTCCGAACAACCAATTAAGCAATGCCAATACAAATTTTACGATAAACTACAAAAAAAGGAAATTGAACATGATTCCTACTACTTAAATAAAAAGTAGGAAGAATCAAACCCGTGGCAAGCTTCTGGTGTGTGTGGAGAGGGGGGATGGGTCAACACAAGGTTAGGGCTCCAGGAGGAGAGGCAATCACGCCACCACCACCCCCACCGACCTCATCATCCGGTGACGAGCCCACCAAGGGTGGAGGATCCCCTCCGCCGGGGCACGAGGCCGGCAACGCAGGTCCCTAGTCCACCCGTCGGCCGAGGAAGCGCCGAGGGAGAGGAGGGATTCGCAGGGCCAGGGATGTGTTGGTCATCGCAGATTTCGACCGCCTCCACCGCTGTCGCCGACGAGGCCAAGAAGAACGGCCTCCAGTCCGGTGCGCCGGAGGGGAACTCCGCCGAGAAGGTCAAACCAGGGGTCAAAGCTCCGCGAGAGGGGCCAGAAGATCAGCCTCCCTTCCCATGGCGGACAGGTGGGCTAGAAGGTCAGCCTCCCATCCCATGGCGGGAAGGTGGCGGGCCAAGGGCTGGCTGGGGGCACCCATCCCGGGCGCTGGCTAGACCCTCGATCCACAACCCGGTTACTAACAGAAGAAGGTGACATTGAAGAATTTTGGGGACAACTCGGCTCGACTCCAAAACCAGAGACCCTCTCTCCCGCCGCCACCTAGAACTAGGTTTAGAGATCCAAGTTCGCTGATCTGGGTGAGAAGAGATCTCTGGGAGAAGGGAAAATTCGAGACCAAGGACTGCCACCCCGCTTCAGGTAGAGATGTGTTTCCTGGAGAACCTAAGAAGTTGAGTTTTGCCGAGCTATTTTGGGGTTCTGAGAAGAAGAAGACCTTCAAGCAAGCATTGATCAGTTCCATGGCTAACGAGGGCGTGGACGTGGCTAGGGAAGAGGGAATCCAGAGCAAGAGTGGATGGATTGGGGTGGAGGTGGTTGGGGCCAGTTCCCACCTCATCCCTATCCGCCGCACCCAGGGCCACCACCGCAGCAGTTCTTCGGACCACCACCACCACCACAGTTTGGTTTCTACCAAGGTAACCCTCATCAACCACCTCCTCAGTACTATGGTCATCAGTTTGAGCAGAGGCCTTGAGGAGGAGGAAAGCAGGGGGTTGGAAGAGGAAGGGGAATTGGAGGAAGACTGGGTCAGCAGCAAAGACAGGTCAAGACCAAAAGAAAGCAGAGACACAACAAGAAACAGTGAATGCACCAAAGTCTCCCATGGAAGTAGAGAACAAGGCGACAGAAGGTCAAAACCCCAATCTCATTGATGTGGTTTGTTTCAAGTGTGGAGAACTAGGACACTATAGCACAGCTTGCTGTAGTGCCAAGTGCTGCTTCATTTGCAGAGATGAGAGTCATGTGGTTGATGAATGCCCTGAGTGGAAGAACAGTCAGTCAATGGCACAATTTGTGGGCAGTGCTAGTAAGGGACTAGGTTTCTACCACATTAATGTTGAACCCAAAGCTCATAGGTTCAAGCATCGAAGGGCCTTGACAATTTTGGGATATTGACCATAGAGCGAGAATGAAATCAGCAAAGAGGATCCGATTGAACATCTCAAGTTTTTATTTGATGATAAGTGGAACTGGCAACTTAGAGTGGATGGAGAATATTCCTATGTGACAAGATTTCCCCCACATAGAAGAGTGGAAACTTAGTGATAGGCAAAGCTTCAATGTTTCAGTTGGAGGGAACAGATGTAGTAGTGTCTCTCAAACCTTGGAGTGGTGATGTGGAACCAGTGAGTTGATTAGAAGAAGTTTGGGTCCAAGTCAGAGGAATACCACCCAAGTGGGTAGATTGGTGGACCTTGAAAGAGGTTGCTTCAAGCTTAGGGCTGTTGATAGAGGTTGACTGGACTCATCTATTCTCCAACTTCTTTGGCATGGCTAGGATAAAGATTAGGTGCAAAGATCCAACAAAGATACCATTTGAAAGAATCTATGAATTTGGTGGAGGATGCTACCTAGTGGCCTTTTAGGCGTAAGGGGTCATTCAAGTGGGAGATGATCCAGATCATGAGGGAGGTGATGATGATGAAGACAAGAAGGACAAGGAAGGGGAAGAAGAAGAGGGTTCAGAAGAGGATTTCTTTGGGAAAGGAGTTTGAAGGATCTAGAGAAGAGTAGAGGAAGGAAAGCAAAAAGATTTCATGATGATGGAAGGACCATGTTGGAGAAAGCAACTACAAACAAGAAAATTCACAACCTCGAGGTGCAAGGTGAGCACTCAAAAATCCTTGCATTACTAATTGTTTACTCTTAGCAATATGGCTTCTATTATTGGTATTACCTCTAAGGATGGCGATCCTGTGCCTTTAGATGTTGTAGAGAGGATGATTGATTTAGATAAGGAAAGGATAGGGACTTATGAGAAAGGAACTAAGGAAAAGAATAGGAAAAAGATAGAGGTAGATAGAATTGAGGCTCAAAAGAGAATAGAGGAAGCCAAAATTAGGGACATGTGAAATCTCATGTTTGGTTTTGGAAATTGATGACACAATGTTATGCTAATCCTTTGCTCTAAGTATGACTTGTGAGATAGGATTGCATGGATGACGTTGAGCATGATGATCATGAACATGGACGATGATGATGGACATGATGGATCGTCAAGCTCGGTTGTTGGTTTGGAAGGAACCCGGAGATCAAGGCAAAGGTATAACTTGATAGGGTTTTCTTTCGGTGATCAAGACACTATAGAGAGTGTGATCACATTATAGGATAGATGGCCGACTATCAAGAGGGGATGCCGCGACTAGTCCTTTGGTGAAGTGCTTCTAGGTCCATTTGACTTGCATATTGCATTTAGGATTGAGAGCACTAACTTTGTTCTTGCCTAATCGATCGTGACTTGCTAACATACATGATATTGAGATCATCTTCAACGTGTTGGCAACTTATGGCAAGAGGCGAAGCAAGTTTGAAGCAAAGGCGACAACAAGATGACGATTTCGCAGAAATGGCAACCGGACGCGACCGGCCGGACGCGGACGGACGCTGGGTCCTTGACCGGACGCACCGGCCGGGCGGGTCCTGGTCGACATGTAAAGGTCCGCAATCGGGCTGATTTTCGTTGCCTCAACCGACGCTTGGAAGATGGTTCCGATCACGCCGGGACGCTTGGGACGGATGCACGCTTCGTGGTCATTAGTAGTGGGGCCTTGGTGCCTATCTTTTGTGACCGGACGCACGACAGGAGGTGACCGGACGCTGGACCGGACCCGCTGGTGAGTCCGGTTGGCGAATCTGGCCAATGCGCTGAAACGCACCAACGACTATGTTTTTGAGTGGGCTCTAGATATACTTGGATGGCCGGTTTCTAGAGCTCTCTCTTGCACATTTGAACACTCCTACTTGCTTGTGAGCTTGAGATACTCCACTCCGGTCATCTCTTCATCCAAACTTTGAATCTTTAGTGAGATTGAGAGTGATAGAAGTGCATTGCATTGTTGATTGCATTTAGAGGCACTTCATCCTTGGAGGAGCATGATTTCGTTTCTCTTGGGAATTTGCTTGGTTCCCTAATGGGTTGGAGGTTGAGGCGGTGTTGAGCTTGATTGGAGCTTGTGAGGCCACACCGGTGGACTGGTGAGGGGTCGTTCCTTACCCCGCGAGAGATTCGCGAAAGGAGCACTAGTGGATTGCTCATGGCTTGTGAATCCTCTCTTGTGATTGGTGTGCTTGAGCTCCCACCGGGGATTTGGCACCGTGCCATTAAGCTTAGCAACCATCAAGTGAGTGTATCGCCACAACGGGGACTAGCATGCCGGCAAGCACGTGAACCTCGGTGAAAAATCATCGTGTCAATCTTGTTCTTGCTCGTTGGAGATTTCATTTTGATCACGGTGATTGCCTTCCACCTCTACACGTCGACGTTGGTATATCGATCACTCCTTCCTTAATTAGCATTTACTTTTGATATACTTGTGTAGCTTTTCTTAGCTAGGTTGTTTAGCTTCCTAGATTTGTTTAGCTCCTAGTGTTTGTTTTAGTTAGCATATCTTGTTCACCTAGGAGTAAATTAGCAACCTCGCCAATGCTTGTGATTAGAGACAATAGAATTGACTTGTGGCTTGCATAGCTAGTTCATAGCACCGCTAAGTTTGCTTCGCCATCTTATTTACTAACCGTCTTGTTTAGTATTGTTGCAAAAAAATTTTAATAGGCTATTCACCACCCCCCCTCTAGCCATTAGGACCTTTCAAGTGGTATCAGAGCTGAGGCACCGTTTTTAGAGGGCTTAACAACCTACGGTGACAAAATGGTGTTGAGTATGCATATCAACAATACAAAGAAGGCGCCGCCTTTCAATGGGACCAACTTTGCCTATTGGAAGGTGAAGATGACCGCACACCTCACGTCAATCAATAGAGAAGTGTGGAAGGTGACCGAGAACAAGTTTGAGGTGGCAAATCAAGAGCAACCAACACCCCTCGAAGAAAAGAAGCTTCAAGCTAATGACATCGTCGTGAGTGCCTTCCATGAGGCATTTAATGACAAAGTGTTTGAGCAAGTCAAGTCCATTGAAGTTGCTCATGACATATGGAAGAAGCTAGAAGAGTGCAATGAGGGCACCGAAGGCGTCAAGCAAGCAAAGGTATACATAAAGCTTGAGCAATTCAATAGCTTCAAGATGGAGGAAGGTGAAAGTGTTCCGGAGATGTTTCACCGAATGCAAGTGTTGGTGAATGATCTCAATGCACTTGGAGAAGACATCAAGGACAAGACCTTCAACATGAAGTTCTTGAGGTGCTTACCGGAGAGGTTTGGGATGTTCATCACCGTGCTTGTGAGGACAAACTTGAAGGATTTAACTCCCAACCAATTTCTTGATGAGGTCATGACCGATGACTCATATAGAGATGACAGGAAGAAGCAAGAGCACATCAACAAGGCCAATAAGAAGAACAAGGATGATGACAAGAAAGATGACAAGAAGAGCTTGGCACTCAAGGAAAGTTCATCATCCAAGGGCAAGAGCAAGAAAGAAGAATCAAACGATGAAGAGGAAAGCACTTCTAGTAGTGGAAGTGAAATTGATGAGCACATGGCCCTCTTTGTGAAGAAGTTGGGCAAGTATGTCAAGAAGAGCTACATCTCCAAGAAGAAGAAGAAGCACTCATCCAAGAAGAAGGGTGGCAAGAATGAAGGCAACATGAAGTGTTTTAGATGCCATGATGATTGCCATCTAATTGCCGAATGCCCATATGATAGTGAAGATGAGAAGGGCATCAAGAAGGCAAGGAAGAAGAATGACAAGAAGAATGAGAAGAATGACAAGCCAAAGAAGAAGAATGAGTCTCATGTTGCTACATGGGATAGTGATGGCTCATCCTCCTCAAGTGATGAAGAAGAGGAGAAGAAAAGCAAGAAAAAGGGTCAAGTTCAAGTGGCTATGCATGACAAGATTTCACTCTTCGACACACCTTCTTCATGCTTCATGGCCAAGGCCAAATCCCCCACTAGGAATGATGATGTTGATAGTGATAGTGATAGTGATGATGAGGAACCAACTCACACCGTGGAGGAGTTGAAAATCATGCTTGATGATTGTATTGAAATGCACAAGGAAAGTAGGAAGGAATGCAAGGGCTTGAATAAGGAAAAGAAAAGCCTTAAGCAAGAACTTGATGAGCATCGGGCATCTTATGAGAGTCTAAAGGTAGACCATAAGAAGCTTGAGAAGTCTCACTCTAAGCTTGAGAAAGCTCATTCCTCTCTACTCAAAGAGCGAGTTGTCTTTGGTTGAGGATAAGGTTAAAACTTGCAATGCTAGCATTACTTGTGACCCATGCTCGTGCACGGGTTAGAATTTTAGAACATATATGCATTAATTGTTGTTCAATACATCTGACTAATAAAATATTCCTTATGTTAAATTACATATTTTCCTCACTCTGACTAATAAAATATTTTCTAACACAATTGACATAATATATACTATGTAGTCTATATCTAGTTATCATAAACTTATTTATTATGCTTTTTGAAGGGAGTAATCTATATGTGTTTTTTGTCGAACCCGCCTAGATTGGGCTGGGCCGACACGTGATCGGGCAATGACGGGCGGAGGAGGGAGGCGGCGGCGGCTGTGGCGGGTGGCGGCGTGGCCGCCGGGGGCGCGCCGCGTCGGGCAAGGCGAGGGGGCGGCCGCCAAAGACGCTAGGGCAGCGGCGGCGCAGACGGGCGTGATTGGTGGCGGCCGTGGCGCTAGCGTGTGTAGGGTTAGGGTTTGAGAGTCAAGATAGAAGCCGTTGAGGGAGCTACCCTTTTAATTTTTCTCGCTTAAGATTCAATCGAATACATGCCCCTTGTATTTATAGTCCGAGGGAGACTTGCATGCTAAGAAATATCTAGGAGGTTTCCTTATAGATTGGAATACCTCTTGACAAAGCAATTTATTTCTTTCCTAATTATTTATTTCCTAAATAATTATTACTTATCGATGAAGTTTAAGGATGACGAGGCGGCAAGGGCGGCGGCGGGTCAGCAAATGCCGCCAAGACACGCTCAAGGCGACAAGCCCTCTTGGGTTGGTGGCCTTGCCCCCTTGGGGCCCATCTATTTGGGTCATGACATCTCCCCCCTTTCCCGAACAATGGCGTCCTCATGCTTTGTGGTTCCCGCACGGCCGTCGTTGTTGATGACGCGATCAAGTAGCACGGCCCGAAGATTGGTGCATCCACTTGTGTGGGGGAATGAGCCGGGAGAAGATGAAGACGCCGACCTTTGTTGATTCCGGTTCAATGTACGAAATTCCATTGTCCTCCGGAGGTGGTTGCATCGCTGCCGAGCACGCCGAGGGGTGAAAGCCAACCTCAAGTGTGTGCAAAATTATCCCACCGGTTCGAGAACATCCCATAGCACGTTTGACAATTCCTCCGAGGCGTAGTAGTGCCGGGTTGTCGAGGAAGAAGATTGGCTCGATGGCAAGAAGATATGTGGAGGCTCCTTCAACAGCCGCTTGTTTGTCGTGGAAGCCCGCACGAATGGCTTAAGTCATCGGAAGGTGGACGCCAATCACCGCAAGTGTCGCCAAACCGGGTGCTCCCGCCCGAGCTCGTTGGTTCCGCTATGTCGCGGTAGCTCATGATCCGTTGATGTAGCGCTTTGAGGTGGAACAAGAGCCTCCGAGATTGTGACGAGGTCGATGAGGTAGGGGGTTGATGTGGGTGGCATGTACCTCTTGTCGTCGTCGGTGAAGCTCACAAGTCGAGGCTTGTCAAGATGGGAGCGTTGAACTCTTGGGCGAGGTGGATCACCGTACTCCTTGCGTCGCCGGCGCCGCCTAGTGCATTGCAGCCCACGGTTTGTTGGCGTAGTCGCATCGACGTAGATGTCGTTGAGGAACATGGGAGCCAACCGGGTTTGGCTCGAGTCGCCCCACCGCCATAGCCGAGTAGTCGATGGCGCGATGGTTGTTGGTGTTGTCATTGATGGGCGACCCAAAACCGTGAGTGAGGCACCATGGTATGGTGTCTCTCGTTCTCCCATGGCGCCGTCGTGGTGATGCAAAGCAGCCAAAGAAAGAGGAGTGCCGTTCTCGCCGCTTGGGCAGCGTGTACCGACGCTCGGCCGGGCGTGGTGTTGATGGTGTCGCCTTTGCTGGATCCGAGCTTGCCTCGATGGTGTTCTCCACCATTGTTGATGTCGGGAGGATGTCCAGCCAGGTGTAGCGCATTCTTGTCGCCATATGTCGGCGATTGAACGACCGTCGCGTCGGTGACGCCTAGGGAGCGCCGGTGTTCTCATCCGTAGCGGCGCCCATGGGGAAACGCCCCGGTTGCAAGTGTTGATGTTGGCAACCGGCAGTGGGGGGCGGTGATCTAGGAGGCGGTGTCGTGGCTCGAGAGACGGCGGTGGCGCCCATGGGAGGGGCATCATCACCGTTGGCGCCCTTGGGGGCATCGGGCGTTTCCTCGACGCGTTGGCATAGATGTCCCGGATGTCTTCCTTGATGTTCAGGATGATCCGGTGTTGAAGTCGTTGTCCTTGGAGTCGATGTTGTTGGTGGTCAAGATGGTGATGACGAGGACGCCGGGGGGTGATGTCGTTGGCGCCAATGGGAGGGTCACCATCCGCGCCGGGCGTTCTTGAGGACGCCGTTGACGATCATGGCGCCCATGGTAGCGTCGTCGTCGTCGATGTTGTTGGCGCCGTGGGGAGGTGTTGTTGTACCCTCCTTTGGCGGCGCCGCGGTGGGTGACGCCGTTGTCGCCGATGGTAGGCATGGCGATGTCGAGGACGTCATGGTCGATGGTGGCGCCCTTGGAGGGGCGTCGTTGCCGTTGGTGTCCTTGGTGCGGTGTCGCCCGTAATGTCGATGCCGGCCGACGCCGATGTCGACGTTAGCGACATCGGCGTCGACGCCGGTGACGTCGTCTTGTCGCCCATAGTGACGTTGGACGTTCCCGATGCTCGATGTCGAGATGACATTGTTGGTGTTGTTGGAACTTATCCGGACCGTTGTCGGAGTCTCACGACGTTGGCCTAGTTGGGTAGGCTTTTCGCCGAGCACCGGGTGAACGCCGATGGTGGCCTCTCGCTCGATCCGATCCGGACCACGATAGCGAGGGCATCCTCGGGGTAGGCGCATTTCGTTGATTGTAGCATCATCGATCTTGGAGGGTGACGACGACGCGCCGGTGGGAGCGGCGTCGCCATCGGTGGCGCCCATGGCGCGGCGGCGATGGCGAGATGTCGAGGCGCGCGACGTCGGGCGGCTTTGGCCGCTTGGCCGCGGTGTTGCCGCTTTCCGGCGTGGCCACCGGCGTCGTCGTGGGATGTGGTGGGCGCGTTGTCGTTGACCGTGGCAGCTTCTCGCATACCTTCTTTGTTTCAGCTGCGTCGCCACAGCCAACCGCCAGAGTCGCCGAAGATTCGTTGGAGCTTCTTCATGAACGCGATGGTCCATGCGCTAGGGTGGTGATCGTGGGAAGCCATCGGTGGTGGGAATCGCCCTGGTCTCCGGATACTACCGCCGAACCCGGCCAGATTACCGAACCGACACGCGATCGGGCGGTCTACGGGGCGGAGGAGGGGCGCGGCGCCGGGGTAGGGCGGCGGCGCGTGCGCGTCGGGGCGGCGCCGGCAAGGGCGGGGCTGGCGGCCGGCACGCTAGGGCAGCGGCGCGCAGACGGCACGGGCGCGGCGCTAGCGCGTGTAGGGTTAGGGTTTGAAGAGTGAAGATAGAAGCCGTTGAGGGAGCTACCCTTTTTAATTTTTCCTCGCTAAGATTCAATCTGAATACATGCCCCTTGTATTTATAGTCCGAGGGAGACTTGCATGCTAAGAAATATCTAGGAGGTTTCCTTATAGATTGGAATACCTCTTGACAAAGCAATTTATTTCTTTCCCTAATTATTTATTTCCTAAATAATTATTACTTATCGACAACGCGAAGGATGACGAGGCAGCTACAGCGGCGGCGGCCAGGCAGCCGCAAGACACGCGTCTTGCAAGACAAGCCCTCTTGGGCTGGTGGCCTTGGCCCCTTGGGGCCCATCTATTTGGGTCATGACAGTTTTTCATCCATGTGAATATTTTTCTTATGTGTAACACATGTATACATTCTAAATATGCAATTAGTTTAAAAGCACAATATTAATTATAGTGGGTCTTATTATCACAGATCTTATGACGTCATGAATTTGAATTTTGATTTTTTAAAAAAAATCTTTTTGGCTATTACAAATTTTTTGTTCTCCTCATGCTAAGTTGAAACTGTCGTATTTATTGTATCTTTTATTAACAGTTCTTTTGGAACTTTCTTAAAATACAGATTTCTTTCAGCAGTAAGGTTTCAAGAAATCCGGACCCTTTTGTTTTCTAGATCTCCTGTTTGGAGTAGATGCAATCTGATTATAACTCGATCTTCAACCGTGGATCCCAAAGAGATGATGTAATATGTACCACTACCGCAACATCAACTGACCAACGACAAGCTCATGCAGCAACACAACTGCGGCAGAACCTGTCGTCCGTTCATCCTTCGTCAGCATGCATGTAGATCAGTAGAAGCATGGAGCTCCAATGCGAAAAGTCCACCAGGCCCGGTATCTGTCAACAAGAACGATGTAGACACGCATGGACCATGGATGAGACTACCGATCAGCGCGTACAATTTTTTCCGCACTTGCCCTGTCATGTATCCTTGCCACCTACAAAGACGACAAGTATTCGGTAGCATGGAAGCCTTTCAGTGTACTAAAGCCTGATGAAGGGTGACGCCGGCCGCCATACAGGTCAGAGCAAAATTTTAAATGACATTATATATCACCTCAATTAAAATATGGTATGATAAATCTAAAATGTTATTGGAGTTTATATATCCCCTCAATTAAAATATGGTATGATAAATCTAAAATGTTATTGGAGTGTTGTGTGGTAGATTAGTATATAGAATAACACACACAAGTCAAGTTGTTTATATAAATTATTATATGGTCATCTATTTGGTTTACTATAGTCCGTACTTATTATACTTTATATATTGACAATCACATGCATGGACCATGGATGAGACACTACTACAGAATTGTCCATCTTTGCCGGGCTCCAACCCCCTTCACTTTCGAAAAACCGAACCGGCAGAACCATAGCGGTAGTGATGTGGGGTTAGAAACACTACGGGTCAAAACACCGGCGGTGATTGGAGGAGAGACTGCCGGTTTGATATCGAACCGCAGCGCATCGTCAATGAACACCGTCGGGTGTTCCATAGACCGGCGGCAGCATTTTTGATCCTAGCAACGCAGTTCGAAGTCGGGATCGCAGAGTTGATTGGGAGCACCGTCGGGCTTTAACGAACCGACAAAACCGTGGGGATAACACTATCGGGTTAGATTGAGCCGGCGGTGTATCGAAGAGCTAACAATGTCGGTTTACTTTGGACCCGTCGGTGAACTTTACGTGAACACCGGTCGGCTGATTTCAACCCGACAAGCGTCATTAGAGTGGAGACTATCGGTTGGTTAATGCGGCCCGACGGTGATGTTTCGTCGCCGATGACGGTTTGTAATTCAAACCGATAGTGTTTGGTATACTTCCACTACCGGTTTGTTTCTCATTCACTGTCGGGCCCATGCCACCCGGCGTTTTTTGTTATAAATTTTTAAATTTTTGAATTTATTCGTGGAAATCAGCTATTTTTAAACCTATAAAAGCATCATATATACATTAAAATTGACAAAACATTACATGGTTCAAAGGTTACATACAACTAACTCCAACTAATGTTCTACGAAATTGAGCCTAGGACATCAACTTCCAAATAAGAAAAACAATCACAATGGCCATAACTAAAATCAAGACATCTTTCATTGGCCTAGTCGCAATTCTCCTAATCTCCATATCTATGGAGAGAGGCTTCTCATCAATCTCCGTGGCTGGTTGATAGTCAAAGTTTTCACCATAGTTGGCCCCCAAAGCTTCAGCTTCCGTCTTGTATTTTTGTAACAAATACCGGGGTAGCCAAAGACTTGAGCGAGCAATCTTCCCGTGTTCGATAGATCCCCGGCACTTGACCAACATGCACCGCATACCACGCCATGGTTTGCCTATACATGCAACTAAAATAGGATGTTAATGCTATGTCATTCGTAAATGTTGTACAAGAAGATTTTTAACACCACAAAACTCATCAATTTCAACATCTATCTCATTGCAATCACACTTCCATTAGTATGTCTTTAATCATCTTTGTAAATGACCACAATGTTTAAATCTAATTTGTTCACCATAGACCAATTAAAAAACATTTGCTACTATATAAGGATCCCGAACGTTTGAAAGCAAAATCTAAATAGAAAAGGGAAATAGCGGGTTGGATTTATCAACACGGGCATTTCAACAAACAACTCAAAAGGCGTGACGGACGCACTCACCGAAGCTTCGTGCGGTCCGCAGCGCTCTGCCTTGTCTCGGCGGTGCGAGACGGGTGTCCTAGAAGGAAGCAGAGGGCGCGGACGGGGCGTTGCTCGGCAGAATCGAGGTGTTCGAGGTCGCGGGCGCACGGGCGTCGGGCCTAGAGGCGGGGACGGCATGAGGTCGCAGACGGCGGAGTGGTGTAGCGGCGGTCCCCGTCGGCGTGGGGGGAAGAACAAGCGGGCGAGGTGAGGCGAGAACAACGGCGAATTAGGTCTCATTCTCATAGATAAAATCTCGAAGAACTAAATGGCTAATTAGTTCTCACCGTGGAAAGGGCGCGGGGGCGGGCGGGCGTTGGGGACGTCGGAGAAGAAGAGAACGACGGGGGGGGGCGCGGTGAGGGGGCTACTGGACGGCTGGCGTGTGTGTGGTGGTGGTGCTCCGTCGGCGACGCCGGTGGGGAAACGAATGGGGCGCTGGGTTGAAATGACTTGGGAAAATTTTAGATCGCCGCGCCCACCCAATATATATCATCGAATTTGGAAAGAATGGCGCGGTGTTCAAATGACTTGTGAAATTTTCACCTCCGGCGCCCATATCTATAGTTAATCTTTGCCGGTTGAGCAGTGTCACCGGCGATGTTACATTAAGGTTCACAACCGAAGTCTAAACGTCCGCTGACCGACAAGAAGATCGCATTAATTGTTGCCACCTCCCACCGCTCACGATGATAAGATCACATAGTTGCCACCTACCACCGCTCAATTCCACCTACCACCGCCTATAAAAACAGCCCCGCGCAGAGAGCCATGTATGGCGAATCGTGCGCCGGCTGACCTCTTCTGTTATTTGCCCATTTTCCTATCCACATATATGGCCTCTATTTGGGAGAAAGCCCTCCACATAAACATTTTATTATGGGTATACAGTGTATACAAAGCAGTACTAGAAGGGTATTTTTGAAGATTAAGCTACAACGTTGCTTACGTATTTCGGTGTGATGCTTGTGCAACGCCATTGTTGCACGGACCTCGAATCAAGACGGAAAGGGGAGCCAAGTAGCATGCATTCTTGTGCTCCTCGCTCGAGATGAGCCCCGTCTCTGTCAGGCCTTAGCCGACAATCGAGAGACATTGGTTCTTCACGAGAGGTCTCCTATCCGCCTCAACTCGTGTAAGAATAACGGGTAGCATTGTAACCACCTCGGGCATAGGTGCTAGAAGGGTGTTTTCGAGGTGGTTATTTCTTAATGTGTTTGTACACTTTGCTTATTGTACGGTGTTGAACTATCAATTAAATGTAATGCTCTTGTGAAGCATGTTTAATCCCAGTTGAACCTGTAATTACTCGATGTCGTCGCGTAGAAATTTTGGCACCACTCTGGCTCTGTTAGTGGGTGAACCCTAGTTTGAGGCCGAGAAATCTCAAACATCGTGGTTCGTTCACACATGGCATGTGCACGTCTAGGAAAAAAGTTTGAGGCCGAGACGACACCGGAACGAAGATGACCCAGCAAAGCTTATGGATGTAATTGTCTAGTCATGCTTCCGATGAAAGGGGTCATGTACCTTTGTGAAGCATGTATACTCCCACAATGTAGAAATGTCTTGATTTTTTTTACAACCATGTACACCCAAATTATGCCCCCACACAAGATCTTAGGTTTTTTTTGATCGATATTTTTATTATTAGATTTTCCTAGGTGATAAACGCGATACAAGGAGGTTAATTACAGACTTACAAACTTATGAATTTTGCAAGAACCTACACCTTTGAATTGCCTCCTAGGGCACACGAGACCATGTGGAAAGTTTTGGCACCACCCGGCTCGTTAGTGGGTAACCTTGAGTTCAACCAGTAATTACCGTGGTCGTCACGTAGAAATTCAATTTAATTGAGAAAAATACCAAACCTTATCCAAAAAATCTCAAACTTCATGGTTCGTTCACACATGGCATGTGCACGTCTAGGAAAAAGTTTGAGGCCGAGATAACACCGGAATGAAGATGACCCAACAAAGCTTATGGATGTAATTATGCGGTCATGCTTCAGATGAAAGGGGTCATGTACCTTTGTGAAGCATGTATACTCCCACAATGTAGAAATGTCTATTTTTTTTTTACAACTATGTACACCCAAATTATGCCCCCACACAAGATCTTAGGTTTTTTCGATCGATATTTTTATTATTAGATTTTCTTAGGTGACAAACGCGATACAAGGAGGTTAATTACGACTTGCAAACTTATGAATTTTGCGGCAACCTACACCTTGAATTGCCTCCTAGGGCACACGAGACCATGTGGAAAGTTTTGGCACCACCACCGGCTCTGTTTAGTGGGTAACCCTGAGTTCAACTTTGTAATTACCGTGGTCGTCAGCGTAGAAATTCAATTTAATTGAGAAAAATGCCAAACCTTATCCAAAAAACCTCAAACTTCGTGGTTCCTTCACACATGGCATGTGCACGTCTTGGAAAAAGTTTGAGGGGCGAGGCGACCTTTGGAACAAAGATGACCCGGCAAAGCTTATGGATGTAATTGTCTAGTCATGCTTTTCGATGAAAGGGGTCATGTACCTTTGTGAAGCATGTATACTCCCATAATGTAGAAATGTCTTGATTTTTTACAACCATGTACACCCAAGTTATGCCCCCACACAAGATCTTAGGTTTTTTTCGATCGATATTTTTATTATTAGATTTTCTAGGTGATAAACGCGATACAAGGAGGTTAATTACAGCTTGCAAACTTATGAATTTTGCGGCAACCTACACCTTGAATTGCCTCCTAGGGCACATGAGACCATGTGGAAAGTTTTGGCACCACCAGCTCTGTTAGTGGGTAACCCCAGTTCAACTGTAATTACTCGTGGTCATCGCGTATAAATTCAATTTAATTGAGAAAAATACCAAACCTTATCCAAAAAATCTCAAACTTCATGGTTCCTTCACACATGGCATGTGCGTCTAGGAAAAAGTTTGAGGCCAAAAATCTCAAACTTCATGGTTCCTAAATCCTAGGTGATAAAGCGATACAAGGCTCATCACTATCGGTTTCTTATTTTCAAATCGGTAGTGTAGTCTCTTTCTTTGCTTAGGTGCTCTATTAAAACCGGCGGTGATATATTTCAAACCCAAAGGTGTAATATCTTTCCTTTGCCATGAGATTACTTGGACCTTTCTTTTTTCACCGAGTTTGTGTGTTTCAATGATGTTTACCAACTTTTCGGTTAGTACATAGAGCATTTATATATTTATGTTCGTCCATGAAAGATAAGAAGTGCGTCCGAAAAAATAAGAACTGCGCATTATATGATATATAAATGGAAACATCCATTAGAAAGGAACACGATTACATATATATAGAGAGGAGCAAACCGATTACAATATCCGATTACATATATGATAACAAAGACCTTGAAAAAGTTACATATATGATAACAAAGACCTTTCCACGAATAGATCAATGTTCTCATCAAAGTGTACAAACACATTCAAAAAAAAAACGCCGAAGGTTATGTGATTCTTGCCGATGAAATTCCGATGGGATTTTGAAGGCCCATCGGTACTGTTGAGGTCCCATCGGTGCTCAGTGAGGTTTCTTGTGCTCGATCCTACAAGGAGGGCATAATTACGGATTTACATTGGATCCACAGCAAGGCGGAGGAGACATGCCAAGCAAATTTTCTTTGCTCACCAAGGCGTGGTTTAGTCCAATGACGGCATGCATAGGCATTCGCATGAGAAGATAATGTTAATCTATGAAAATCTCCTTTGATCACCAAAGGAGAGATTTTCATTGAAGCGCATTTTTATAAATCGTATGATCTTCTCCAGGAGAATGCCATGTCTCTCATATGGACATGTAAATCCAACCGCCCACCCTTTCAAGCACACAGAACTGGATGGCTCCGTGAATCTCACAGCCGGTTCTAACCTTTCGGCGCTGCTCAATATTCAGTAAGACTCTTGTAGCACCTCTTGTGAACCATTTTGGTGGCCTAAGATGCATATATATATATAAGAACGATATATCTGTACGTGGAGGGCTTTCTCCCATAGAGAGGCCATAGATATTTATGTGGAGAGTAGCAAAGAAGATCGAGGAAGAAGAACAGCAACTGAATCAAGAGTATCAAGAAAGAGGACCAAGAGAACTGAATTGCAAACCTAAGGGCCGCACTAGCCGTTTTTATAGGCCAGATGTCGTGGTAATGACTGATGAACCCCGGCAGTGATATGGACGACCACCGCCGGATAATTGGCACCGGCATAAACCAAGCACCGTGGCCGCGTGGTACGAGGATGTGGCGGAAGGTGCTCACCGCAATGGTGCGGTCGGGCCGTCGGGCGCATCTTGTTCGCCCGTTGACAATGCAAAACACCGCCGGTTTCGTTTTAACCCGGCGGTAATACTCCATAACACCGGCGTAGTGACCACCGGCAAAGTGATATATGTGATCACCGCCCGGTCTTTGAAAGTGCACCCGCAAGTTGTTATTCGCGACATTGATATAAACCGTCGGACGCAATGCCGGGGAGCACAGCCTTTTTTCTCATGGGAAGGAGAGACAATTTTCGGTTTAATTAAGTGGAACCGGTAGTGAATACTAGAGCAACACGATTCTCAAGGCCGCAGTGACGTGACATGAGCCATGACCTACACGGCGGCCTATATCACGTATACTAAAATAAAAATTTATAATACGGTTCGCACGTGGCGGCGATCGGGTTAGCTGAAATCTCAATGCATTAACGCCGAGATAAAATTAATGATTTCAATAAATCGATTTTTACGATATAACTATTTGTTTCACCATTTTGTTAATCACCGTCGGTTCATGTGGACCCGACGGTGATCAATGAAGGTGGAGGCGTGTTGTCGCGTCCATGGCGCCATTGGAAACGCAGCCCGAGGTGGAAGCGCAACCGTGCGTCGCTGGAAACACGCGGTGCCGCCAGAGAGATCGCGGCGAATTCCAACCGGCGATCGTGGGAATTCCAAGCGATTTGCGTTGACACCGCGTTCGATCGTGGGGAAGTGGAGCGCCCGGCTAACTCACTATTTAAGCACACACTCGATCATGGCGTTCATCCTTTCCGGTTCCCTAATCCGGCCACATTCTCTTTGCATTCATCGGCCGCCATGGTCGCCCTCGGGCTTAGGATCCAACAAGGGCAAAGAATTGGTGGTGGGCGCGGCGGCGGAACTGGGCTCCGACTCGACTCACGACCGCCCTCTCCTAAGCGGGACCGCCGCATGGACCTATCGTTGTCCGATTTTTTGTGGATGTGTAACATACAATGATCTGTATGGTTAATTTGCTAAGGATTCAGTTGTTGGTTAATCTTTTGCATGGCAATCTCTTTATCTTTCGTTAATTTGGGTTCTATTGTTTCCTTGAATCGGTTTATTATTTATTATGATGCGTGTCAATCTTAATCTTTGTATCATTTGCGTTCTCTTGTTCCCTCGTCTTAGAAAAACCACGGTGAGTCCTATTTATACGTACATAACCCCATGTCTCCGGTCCGCTCTACAACTCTCATTTCGCCAAACACACTCCCCTCTCTACCCCATTTACACGCGTAATGGCAAGATTCGGTGACGCCGCCGACGATCGACATGGTCGCCAAGAACCCAAGGAGAACTTCACCTGCGGCGCCTCAGCGCCGCCCATAACAAGCTCAATTGTAACACCCTAAATTTTGAAATCTTTTTAAATAGTTTAAAATGATTTAATTATGTATTTTATGGTGCATTGAACATAGGAAAATTAATAAATTTATTAAATTAAAATTTAATATAAGGCTAGACACATGTATGAGCATTCATGCTGGAGCATTTGTTTTTTTATGTAATGTCTGATTTTTAGGAAATTTGTTTTTGAATTCACATTCTTTTGAAGTGGCTTTAGAAAATCAAAAAAAGAAAATAGAAAGGAAAAAAGAGAAAACTATTCTTCTCTCTCTATCTGGCCTGTAGGCCCATTCGGCCTGCTCTCTCTCCCTCTCTATTTTTCCACCGCAGGCCCACTGCTTTTCTCTTGGGCCGGCCCAGTCATAGCAACACCCAGCTAGCGTGGATAAGCTGCAGCGCAGCTTCCTCCCCTCTCTCTGCATCACCGACCGATGGGTC
Organism: Hyparrhenia diplandra; assembly: GCA_015847255.1. NCBI lineage: Eukaryota > Viridiplantae > Streptophyta > Magnoliopsida > Poales > Poaceae > Hyparrhenia > Hyparrhenia diplandra. The sequence continues at coordinate 58,287 of JADLZK010001074.1, forward strand.
CCGCGTCTACAGGGTCGCCTCCCACCTCCACTCCAGGCTCGATCCGACTGATGCGGCCGCGACCGAGCTCGCTCCGTCTGAAGCAGTCATCCAGCCCCGCATCCTTGGATCGATGACCTCATCACCCTACCCTTTTAGCCGCACCCGCTTCCCCAATCAATGAATCAATTCCCCCACTCGGCAACTCCCGCTCCGCCTTCGTCGTTTGTGGCAGTAACGGCGCAGTCCGCCGCCGCAGTTCACCATGGAGACGCCGTGGAGCGCCGGTTTCCCTGTCAATTGGTAAGCCGCTGCGCGTCTCTACGCCTCGGAGCGCCTCCCTGCCCTGTTCCTTCGTTTCGTTTCCACTCGCCATCGCTCAACGTCGTCCTTGTGTCGCAGAGCACCGCCACCATGTGCCCGGAGTTCCACCGCCGTTCTTCGCCGTTCACCGTCGACAGCCGTCCCCACTCCAATTAATCGCGAGGGTGAGCCCGCCTTGACCTCCCCTTCCTCCCCTCGCTCTCAGTTCAGCGATTCTTGGCCTCTAGGGCCCTTGCCGCGAACGCCGGCGAGCTAGCTCGCCGCCGCCATGGCAGCCACCGCGCGCATCGCGCGTTCCAGCCGCGCTGTAGCCCAAGTAGAGATCGCCATCGCGTCCGTTTCTGCCCCGCTTCCTTAATTCGTCAAACCGTGGCCTGTAGCGCCCCATTCGTCTCCGCCGGCGAGCGTTTGCCGCCACCGGCCATGGCGCCGCCGCGTCAGCGCCTTCCGACGCACTCCCCGCCCGCGTTTTCTGCTTTATGACGTTCACGGGGCCGCACTCATCATCCCCATGGCCTTAGTTTCGATCAGGTCGCTCGGAATCACCGAATCGGTGAAGTCCGGCGAGCTCGCCGCCGTCAATCGCGGCAGCGCGCCGCCGCGGGCTCTGATTCCGGCCGGAGCGCCGCCCCAACCTAAAAGCTGATCTAATCTGGATCGTTCATTTTAAATCGGACGGCCAGAAACTAACCATACCCCTTCGCCGCGCATTTTTGCTAAAGAGACCCTGATACTCTTACGCGCTACACCCGGTAATCTATAGTTAATCACGAATAAGCCCCTGGCCACATAGAAAACCCGGTTTTGATTTATTTTAATTCGAAAATTAAGTTCAGTCTAATTACAGTTTTGCCATTCAACTTCAAATGTTCATAACTTCTTCTTTTTAACTCGGAATTGATCTGTTCAAATTGCGTTAGACTCGTAGTTCGATTCTCTACGTGTGAGTATAATTTTTCAGTAATTTTGAGACAATTAATTTTCGTAGTTAGAATTAATTAATTACCCATCTATAGGAAATCTTGTAAAATCCATAACTTATTCGTTTTAATTCCGATTTTTTCGTGATCCTTACGTCTGTGTGATCGTAGCGATGCGTAGATCAGTTTTATAAACCTTTTATCTTGTTTTATCACTGTTGGTGTACTGTTCTAATTTAGACTTGTTTTCTTCGTGTATGATTGTCTTTGGATCGTGTATGTTGGTTTATTATCGTAGTTTAGGCGGTGTGAGCGATGCCGGTGATCGGGGAGCAGTGATTCCGAGGAGCAGCAGTGTCAGCAGGACTTCAATAATCAAGGCAAGTATATTTTGGGAATTTCTAGCTCATTATTACCATGATCTTGTGACTTAATTAATGTCTATGCTATAAATGATAAAATGGTAATAATTTAACCACATAAGATCTTGTGCAGAATCGATGTATCACGGACTTACAATTACAACGTGGGGGTTAAATGGCTCGACTTTAGTTCCTCAAAGATCATTTTCTAGCGAGTTTGGAGGAAGTGCGAATTGGGTATAGTATAGCCCCCTGTCCATATATATATGTGTATAGGCCGAGGTTATGTGCCATATAGGAAGGGTGGGTCCTATATCGGCGACTTAAGCGCCCCAACTTGTTAGAGCGAACCTTTTGGGGGCTTCATAGTGGTTTCGGTGTACTGGGCCTTGCAAACCCATACACTTAGGAATCGCGACTCCACGATGAATGTGTACACCTCTGCTGAGAGTTTGACAAACTAGTATACTAGCCGTGCTCACGGACACGGCGGCCATGGACCACTTACACTAAAGATGATGACTCTTATATTGTTAAATCGTTTAGCCATGTTTATCACTTATGCTTATATATTATTATGTTACAATGATCATGATCTTATGGAAAGTTACTACCTTGCTATATTTGTTGAGTTCGACATGAACTCACTCTTGCTATTTCCACCACACCGATCTCGGATCAAGGATGGAATGAGGATTACCGCCCGGGAGTACTAGACTTGTGGACCACCGGTCGGGCGTGCCGTTCTTGGAGCTTCCGCATAAGAAAGTTGGAATTAGTTTCATTCTTTTTTTTGAGTTTTAGTTTTAATTTTATGTAATAAGCATTGTTATGATACATTCCAACGGTTTTGTCACCTTATGTGTGTTTTCGATTTCTGGGCACACATAAGGGTTATATATATCAATTTGTTCTTTTAAATTGGGTATGACATCAATAACTGGCCGACCAAGTTGGCACATATGCGGTGAATCACCCGGTCGAGGAGAAGTCCATCATCACCCTCGGATCGAGTACTTGGCGATACCCCTCGAGGGATACGGCGGGCCCGGAGGAGATGGAGTCGGCCGCCCGGGGAAGAAGGCTGGTGAGAGGAGGCGGCCAAGAAGGCAAAAAGGCCAAGAAGGCGGCTTAATCGGTTGTTTCAATGACGAGTTTAATTTGGTTTGTGTCGTTTGTTAATGGATCGGTCGTTTGTTAATTTGATGCGTGTTAATCTTCTATTTAAATGCGTTTGTTTTCTTGTTCCTTGTCATTGTATTTTTGCTTCCCCTCCCAAATCACTATCGGTTCTAATTCAACCGGTTGTGTCAATCTTCAAATCGCTATCGGTTCTAATTCAAACTGCGAGTGATACAGTGTCCATCAAGACCCTTTGCGGGGGAATGATTCAACCCGGTGGTGATCTAAATCTTCCTTGCGGAATTGGTCGAGTCCGTGGAGGTTCTAGTTTGTCAGCGCTGGATGGTTCATCACTGCGGGCGCGGTTCATCGCTGCCGGTGGACTAAATTTCGGGCAAATGATACGGCGGTAGTGATGAGCGATTCTCGTAGTAGTGAGACTACCGATGAGCACGTACAATCTCACTTTCGCTTTTCGCCCTGTCAATGTATTGGGTCATTAGTGCCAATATATGTAGGAGCAACCGACGAGCATTGCTTTAGTCAATATATCTGATGAGCCAGGACTGCTGCACCTGAGAATGACAAATGTAGCGTCAGCTTAATGTACGCATTCATGCACACCTGGTGCCAATGCGCCCCTCCGTCTATAGTACACTGGTCTAGCAAATTATTTAGACAACACAGGAATTGTTGAGCCAGCCCCGTGGAATTATTCAAACACTTGGAAATGTATCTAGAAAAACAAAATAACTTGCAATTTGTAAACTAGGGAGTAATATTTAAAGTTTCATATATAGTATCAAGAAAGAGAAAAGAACCCTACTTGGAAAATTAAAGAGCAACTCAACTGAGAATAATATGTCCTGTGTCCAAGCAGGTAGGCACCTCAAAACCGGTGATGAGTGATGACTGATGAAGACACATACCAACTGACCAGGCAGGCAAGCTCCGGAATTGAGCCAGCCAGCCCCAATTGATAGAGTCTCCAAAAAATAAAAGGAGCATCTGGTGGTTGAAGGAGGCCACTCCATGGAACGATCCTACTAAATATCCAAATTGTGTGCTTCAGTATATAGGAGTACATTTTTAAATAGGACATAAACCCGCTTTGTGCAGTAAAAATCAGTTGATTAATTAGCATGCTTTTTTCGTTCTGTTCATTTTCTAATGTAACATGTATAATTATAGATACTATACTATGTGATTTCTATTGAATTGTGATAAACCTATCAATTATTGATCCATGTGCACAAAGTCTCCGACAGCGACAGAGCGTGCCTCATCAGCATCGGAGAGTGCTGTGCATCCATTACTAATAGTCCACTTCCATTGCCATTACTGTTCCTCCCTATCTTCCATCTTAGCATAAAGACTACTTAGGCTCCATTCTTATGTACAAACGATTCATGATGGAGATCGGTTTATTAGATCCACCCCTCAAATTAATCTGCACATCGTCGCCGTCGTGTAATGATCTGGCCCCATCCATGGATGTGGTATTTATGTAGGAGCAACCGACGAGCATTGCTTTAGTTTTGTTATAGCAAAATAAAGCCATCTCATGTTCACAACTAAACATCTTGTGAACATGGGAAAATTTTGTTATAGCAAAGCGGGGCGGTGAACGAGCGGTGTGCGATTTGCAAGGGGATAGATCAGTACACAATTGAACCGATGCCCTGCTTGCTTAGCTAGCTAGCAAGCAGCAAGCGGCAGCAGACCAGCGCTGGCAAGCAATGTGCGGCAGCAGCAGCTCGGCGTGGCGACTGAACACTTTGGTTCAAGAGAGCGTGAGTGGAGAATGCTTGGTTTCAGGGAGGCTGTTGAGTTTTGTGGTTTATTTGATTTGAGTTTTAATGGTTTACCGTACACATGGGACAATAGACAGAAAGGTGAACGGAACGTTAAAGTCAGATTGGATAGGGGTTTGGCAAATGGAAAATTTTTGGATTACTTCCCCTTCACTGAGGTAACACATATTCAAACAACGGAGTCTGGTCGTCACTGTGCTTTGTTGATTGATATTATCGTTATGCAAAAAATGTTCAACAAGGAAGATCTTGTATTTTTAGATATGAAAATATGTGGACCAGAGATAATACCTATGAGGATCTTGTTAACACTAGTTGGAGCTGTAGCACAAAAAGTTTAGAAGGTGTAAGGTCCTCTCTTTTAAATATGCAAAGGTCCTTACAGAATTGGAGCTATAATGTCTTCGGATCTGTCAAGGGGAATCTTAACAAACTAAGGAAGGAACTTGAAGAGGTTCGTAACAAATCATGGCATGGAGGGATAACAGACGAAGAAAAAGCTCTTCTAAATAAGATCTCAAATTATCGGCACGAGAGGAGATAATGTTGAGAAAGATCACAGTACAATGGTTTATCAGAAGGGGATAGGAATACATTCTTTTTTCATGCAAAAAATGTCGAGATTGGGCTAGACAAAATAAAATTGCTTTTCTAAGGAAAGAGGATGGAACAGTCTGCCATCAACAAAAGGACCTAGAAAATGTGGCTACTGAATATTATATTAGGTTGTTTGCTGCACGGGAATTTTTAGACCCAAATGAAATGGTTCACTTTGTATCTCAAAAAAAAGTGACAGATGATATGAATTAAAGACTTAAGTAGACCAATTAGTGCAGATGAGGTAGAAAAGGCTTTATTCATGATGAAGCCAAATAAATCTCGAGGACCGGATGGTTTTACTGTAGGCTTCTATCAAAAATATTGGTCCTTATTGAAGAATGATGTTTGTGAGTTCTGAATTTTTTTGGGAGGAGGTGATCTTCCAATATAGGTAAATAAAACAATCTTCGTGTTAATTCCAAAAGTTAATTTTGCCTCAAGACTTGTCACGGTGTAGACCAATTTAAGCTATGTAATGTCCTTTATAAAATATGTTCAAAAGTTCTAGCGAATAGGTTGAGAATCTTGAATGACATCATATCGAAGAACAAAGTCCTTTTGTTCATAAAAGTGATTACGGATAATGTCTTGATGGCCTATGAATGTATTAACTATTTGAAGAGGAAGAAAGGTAAGACATGTCTATGTAAAATAAAGCTAGACATGATAAAGGCCTATAATAGAGTTGAATGGAATTATCGAGAAGCATTATGATAAAATTAGGATTTGCATACTCTTGGGTCTCAATCATTATGAAATGTGTTGAATAAGTTTCTCATTCGAGTAAATGGTCAGCTATCTCAATTCTTCCTCCCCTCCGTAGGTATTAGACAAGGAGATCCTATATCTCCATGTATTTTTTTCTCATGTGTGTAGAGGGTTTGTCATGTTTATTAAGGTCTTGAGAACCCAGTTTTTATCGAGAGGCATAAGGGTTGGAATACACACACCTTGGATCTCACACCTCTTTTTTGCAGATGACTATATTATATTTACTTAGGCTTCACATTGGGAGTGCGAGAGAGACTGAATATCATTCTTAAAAGCATACAGCGAGGGGTTGAGGACAATGCATTAATAGGTTGAAGTACTGCAATTTTTTTCAGCAAGAATTGTTTAGAAGACACTAAAGAGATCATGCAAGTTTTAAATATTCAAAGAGAAACATTTGAGGAAAAATATTTGGGTCTTCCTACAGCGGTAGGACATTCTAGCCCGAGGCTTTTTTAGAAACTCCTACAAGATTTAATGTAGTAGATAATAGACTAGTAGCAGTGGCAAAAGATGAAATGCAACAGCCAACTTCATTTTAAATGGTGTACTATACTCTGTGGGTGGAGCACGAGGCCCTATTTAGTTTACTAGAAATTAAAAAGGGACTTTTTTTATCCTAAGTCCCTAAAACCAAACACCCCCTAAGATCTTGAATCTTATTTTTTTAAAACAAATTTATTTGGAGATACAAATATTATATTTTTCTACAAATCGAGTCAAACTTACGGCACGAACACCTAAAAGCGACACTTAATTTAGGATGGAGGGAGTATGTTCTATACTACCCCTATACTAGCGGGACAGTGTTCCATTTTTGTTTCTTGAGCCATTCCAATGCAACCTCAAAGTCCATGTACAGCAGGTCTTTTTGCCCGTTTCTAAGTTGTTGTTTCTTCACAAAGCCCCTGCCAATGCTTAGAGGCAGCAGCTTTGTCTCTTCATGAAAGCATAATCTGAGCTCGTGCTTCAATGTTTTAAGCGACCCGTCTTGCATTGTACAAGAGCTATTGACTCAAATCGCCTTCACCACCGATCCGATTGTATTCGTGCATTAAATAGTTTAGAGCGATTGTCTCTCTCATCCGTGATTTGTATGACTTGTCTTTATACGTATCTATATGATAGATTCAAGGCCCATAGAGATGGACCCCGTCGTCGGTTATACATGGTCTATATGATAGATGGAGGTAGAGATGGACCCGTACGTCGGTTATACATGCCCTAAGTGACACTTGCTTTCCTTTTACTGTGGCATAAATGAGTTTAAGATCTCCATCCCTAACCACGATAGGGTCAGCACACGTGGGAAAAGAGGGAACCCTATCCACTTATGGAAAAATGCTGATGGTAGAACGTTCTACGTTATTGGTGTGAGGGCGGTAGAAGACATCCTTCCTAGAAATTTCCTTCCAAAATTTTGTACAGTCGAAGTCTTCTAAAGAATCGTCTATATCAAGGGCATAAGTGGGGGCAAAACCTAGGTAATTGCTCAGCTCCCTCCAAGACAGAGAATGCTCATCCTGGAGTAGTCTGACAACACTCTGGTTTCAGTGTATTGTAAAGTGCAAACAAATTCGATGATCAAAAGTCTCGATCCTTGCTTTGTGATATTCCAGAACAAGGTGCATCCTCAGAGTGTAAATATTAAATCGAACTCTGAATCCATACCTTCTTCTTGTAAGAAGTTGAACTCGGATTTTGAAGTCCTGCAACTTGTACCGATCTCTCTCAGTACCTCTCCTTAACCTAAGGTGAATATCCTTAGTGAGGAGCTTGTGTGTTGGCATAGACGAGGTAGCGGGTGGAGCAGCTGAGGTGGTAGTGTTGGGTCGAGGCTCATGTCAGAAGGGATCCTGGTTGAGTTACTCCAGAGGGAGCAGGATAATCCAGAGCGGCCTAACAACCTCCTCGTGAAATTACTCAACCTGCAAAACTTAATAAAATGCATAAACAAAACTCGTGGATATGTTAGGAGAAGTAAGAGTTAGTGGTTAGCCGTTCAGAGTTAGTGGTTCAGGAGGTTATGACTAGTATTCTAATTTTCTATCAGTACCTTCCTTGCTGCAACCCAACGCGAGAATTGTGCTGGTTCGGTGGAAATAAGTGGTGGAAGGGAAGCAGATGGTGGTTGATGTGATAGAAAGTTGAATTTCGTACACTACAAAGAAATCCCTCAAATTCAATGTCTTTGAATTGTAATGCTAAAAAATTTGGTTGCTAGAGGGATTGTATTGCAACAATTCCAACAAATGGTAGCGATAGGTACCTTTAATACAACGATTGTTAAGGGGTTCCAAACCTTTGTTGCAATTGGTCACCGATATTGCAATGGTGAAAAAATGTTGCAATAGTATTTATTTTGGTTGTAATTGTGTGGTAATATTGCAACTACATTTCGCGTTAGTTACATTTGGTTGTGACTATTGCTTTCACGGTTTTTGGGTTGCCATAGCTACATGCTTAATGCAAGCGTGAACTTTAACAAGAAGCAAAAAGTTGTTACAAGCTACCAGCGATTTTTTGGAGTTGTAACTGTTAGGTTAACCTTCATGCTTGATGACGTGGAGGAGGGTTGCGTCGATGGAGTCGGCGGGAGAACCGGCATATTCAAATTTGAATGGCCTTGGGTTCAGTTACCACGAGGGAAGGCGGCATACGACATCGACATGTATCATGCGGTTGCATTCTACCTTCCTTGTATCTATGTTTTAGCTAATTTCCATTGAGTAACCATGTGTTGTAAAGCCTTGGTATAAAAAGGTGGATTGCTAGAGAGTGTGTTATCGTGGTGTGTTGGTTGTAAACACATTTGTATCTCAGGAAACTATCAAAGCGAAAAGGGGGCTGTCACCTGGCGGTTTCGACAAGTTCTTGTTACACGTTCTTGCGATCGTTGTTTAGGTTTAGCCAATTCTTGTGATTTGTGTTTGTGATTGTGTTCTGGTTTCAACCGTGGTATGAGAGCTTTAATCACACACAAATCATCCACCACATCCACCAAAAAAATCCATCATGTCGAGAAGCGGGGTCCGGGAGTGGAGGCGGGGGGAGCGGATCCGGTATCCGGCGGCTCACCTCCACCAACTACACAAGTTGGTGCATTAGGACATAGCGATCATGGAGGATCAAGGTGTTTGGGAGGTTGTGGAGCGGCGGGGAAGCGATTGCTCAAGATCCGGCGGCAATGCGAGGAGGAAGGCGAAGGACACCAAGCGTGGGAAAAATGATTGCTCAAGATCCGATTGCAAGGCTTGTCTGATCCAGTTATTATTCTTGCAGCCATGGTAGCTAAGCGGGGGTTGGGAGGTGCATCACTTAGATGTCAAGGCTTTGCTTTCTTGAATGGAGATGCGGTGGAGGATGTGTATGTTGCACAACGAGATGGGTATGTAGTGAAGGGGAAGGAGCGAGATGGTCTACAAAGTGAGAGCAAGGCATTGTATGGCCTTAAGCAAGCTCCTCGAGCTTGGAACATTAAGCTAGACAAGAGTTTGAAGAAGTTGGGCTTGAGAAAGTGTGCAAGTGAAGCGGTTTTTTACACAAAGAGGAGCTAGGAAGACAAGAGTGATTCTTGGTGTGTATGTGGATGATTTGATTGTGTTGGGGGTGACCCATCGAGATTGCGAGTTTAAGAAGCGGATGACCTCTGAATTTGAGATGAGTGACTTGGGAAAAGCTGTCATTCTACTTGGGAATAGAGGTTGGCAGAGAGGGGAGCGCACAACAATCAAACAAACAAGTTATGCCAAGAAGGTGTTGTCAAGGTTTGGAATGGCAGTTGCAATCCAACCAAAGGTGCCTATCAATCCGAGGAGCAGTGTTGTTTGAGGACAAGCATGGTATTCTTTGTTGACTCAATAGAATCTGGGAGGATGGTTGGGTGCTTGAGATACTTCTTTGCACACTAGGCGATTTGGCATTCTCGGTTGGTATGGCTAGTAGGTAATTCATGGAAAGGAGGCCATTTTGCATCAAAATCGCGATTGAAACAAATACTAAGTTACTTGCAAGGCACTTTGAACTATGGATTGGTTTATACGAGAAGAAGAGAAGGAAGAAGTCATTTGGATATTGACCCAATTGATCTAGCGGTGATAGAGATCATAGGAGAAGGATAGGAGGGATGGCTTTTCTATCTGAATGGGGTTTGATCGGTTGGTGTTCATAACAAAAGAAGAATGTAGCTCTGTCAAGCTATGAATTGAGTTTATGGCTGCAACCTTGGAAGGCAATGCATGCCAAGTGGCTTAGAAGTTTGTTGAGTGAGCTCACGGAGAAGAAACCAAAGTGTGTGTGATCATCTTTGTGACACCAAACGCCATTGAGTTGATGAAGAATCCGAATTGTTCCATGGTGAAGCAAAACACATTGACATCAAGTTTCACTACATGAGGGGGGTGTGTAGAGAGGGAGAACTTGAAGTAAAGTGGATTGGTACACTAGAGCGAAAAGTTGGTTCTCAGCCCGAAGGCTATGGCGGTGGACAAAGCTTGGGTAGATGAGGCATATGCTTCGGGGTCCAAAAGCTCTAGGTGTAGCGACATCAAGCTTAAAGGGGATATTGTTGGGTTAACCTTGATGCTTGATGGCGTGGAGGAGGGTTGCGTCGACGGGTCGGCGGGGAGAACCAACATATTCAAATTTGAATGGAATGGCGGGTTAGGTTACCCTTTGGCGAGGAGGCAGTGGCGCGCCCATGACATCGTGTGTATCAAGCGATTTGCATTCTACCTTCCTTGTATCTATGTTTTTAGCTAATTTCCATTGAGTAAGCATGTGTTGTAAAAACCTTGGTATGAAAGGTGGATTGCTAGAGAGTGTGTGTTATCGCGGTGTATTTGGTTGTAAACACATTTGTACTCGAGAAACTATCAAAAGGCAAAAAGAAGTATTTATCACCTGGCGGTTCCGAGCGAGTTCTTGATGATACTTTCTTACTTGCGTCGTTGTTTAGGATTTAGCAGCCAATTCTAAGTGATTTGTGTTTTGTAATTGTGTTCGGATTTCAATAGGAACTACTACGACTTTATTACAGCGAGAGCACTCTAGAAATTGAAGCAAAGTAGTTCTCAGCGCTTTGTTGGAGTTGCAACTACTATAGCGTATTGAACGAGGAACCTATGGGGCTGAGAAGCAAAAGTGGTTCTCAATTGCATCGTTGTTTTGGAGTTACAATTGTTACATGATTTTTGCAGCGAGATCTAGAAAATTTGGGCTATTTTGGGTTGGGCCTTGTGGCGTCTTAGGTGTAGTGTGGGCGCGATCGGTGGAGCATGACGGGGGCTATGCCGAGGAGCCAAGGCATGCGAGAGGGGCGGCCGCGATCGTGGCGGTTGTCGTCGCCACCACGCGCAGCGGCAAAGAAGAAGGCGTCAGCGGCGGCAAGCTGGCAAAGGATCTTCATAAACAAAGGCGGGGAAGAAGGTGAGATTTCAGATTTGCATAGGGTTTTTAGTTAGGGTGTTGATGGGTTCATCAATTCCAATATACGTACATATATGGTCTACAAATTGGTGCGTCCATCTTCATCCACATAGATGATGTCGGATGATATAGGAGTTGGATAAACGCGTTCTTCAAGCAGTGTGAAACAAATTCATCAATTTATGGACGGAAGATATAGGTGGCGCCGAGGGGGAGGCGCAGGTCCATGCCGTGAATATCTATGCGCGACATACGAGAACATGGGCTGTGGTTCAGATTCGTGCTTTCTTACAAGGGGTTTCTTTGCTGCTTCATCATGGAAGGGAAGGTTCAGGCAGTGCAGGATTACACAATGAAGATCACGGGACCTAGTGATGTACAAGTCGCGAGGCGACCCACCACCACCACCACTAGCGGATGTAAGAAGTACAAAGCGATGAAGAACGCACCACATGGGGTACATGTTTGTGTGTACAACTTGTTCATCGAACCCCCATAAAGGTATGAGTAATTTTAATTCATGCATTCATATGGGATTGGGCTGGAAATGAAATCTTACGTAGGTACACTAATAGTGCAATCGTGTAGATTGACTAGTTTGTGTATTATTTTTCTTTTGAGAGAACGTTGTGTATATACCATAGATTTTATGACATTAGAAGAATTTTTTTCTAAGTTTGTGAGGGGGCGTATGTTACGCTCATGCATCATGTTTTATCATTATCATTTCATTCATGCGTTCACTTCCTCCCCTTATAAAGTACTTGTCCCCTTTTGTTAAAATTGATCTATCTATGTCTCAATCTCACACAATCTCAAATCTTGTTACAAATGGCAGCACCTTTACAGCCTTTGGAGCTTCACGAGTTGTGGGGACACCTAAAGTTGAAAAGCGGGCCGGGATGAATCCGTTCCGTCATAACGATATCTTTGTATTTTCCCGTCCATTTTAGATTTTTTTGAGATAAAGCAGCAGGGGGCGTAAATGGGGCCAGTAGGCGGGGGCGGGATCAGCAGTGGAGCATTTGTCAGATCCGTATTTGCGGTATCCCATTTCGGCCCAAAGGATTATCCCATTTTATCCCTTTTTCATGAATACGGGATAGCAGCCCATGACACCTTAGAAGTAATATGGCCCGTGTCGCTCAACAAGTTGTTTTATGATTTGTGTGATGTATATATGAATATTTATGTATGGATATTTGGTATTGTACTGATATTTATATGTATTGAGTCGCTACTTGATATTTGACTAGCAAATGTGCACTTTGATATCTGTATTTAATCTATCATGTCGCGGCATACATGTTTCGGCTTAAGTTTTTGCTTCTTGTTCATTTCCGTCTATTTCACGATCCTATTTCCCCGTTTTAAGCTTTACCATATCCATAGCCGTTTTCGTTTCGGTTGTCCGGCTCTGCTCCATTTCTGTCTAAAAATGTAAGAAAGCGAAACGATAGAGCGATTTTTCCGTTCGTTTTCTGTCGCTTTCATCCTTTGGTACACCTGCCCTTCTATAGGAGAAAATCAATGCGATTGGATTTGTGGTAGTCACCTTGCTACCGATTGGCATCGGGGAGGGATCGATTGGGTGAGGTTGCCCTGGATTCTTGTGTAGTTGGCCGGTGGAGGCGCACCCCAATGATCCGCAGTGGTTGGCTGATGGCGTCATCGAGTCCCAAGGGTAGAATACTTGGGTGGCAGCGCAGCTTGTCGCGGTCTTGGGGTCTTGATGACATATCGGTGAGCATGGTCCCCACCATTTGGAGGTCCTATTTATACGTTTCCGGGGATCACCAAAGGGAGGGGTGATATGAGGCGAGGGCATGGCTGCTATCCCGAGGCCATGTTTGTTGTGTGAACCTCAGCGGCTCAGCTCGGGCTACACTTGCTGCGTAACGCCCGGGGCTTCCATGCTCTCATGGATGTTCATGGGGTACATGGGGCCGCATCTCCATGATTGGCGGGGGCGCAATTTTCTTGATGCGTTTGTCGCACCATCAATGAACCCAACCAGGCTCTGTACAACTTTGTAAAGCGCCGCGTTCGCGTTAGGTAGCCTCTAAATGATGTACGGATGGCGATCAGCGACCATCGACTTGGTGATGATGGGGATGAAAGATGGCGGCGACATGGTGATGATGGGAGCAATGTCTCCAAGCGTCATCAAGAGTTTTGTCGTCATGACTATATATGTGCGTCGTGCCGTGCCGTCGTGCCGACGGTGTCATGCAGCGTGGGTAATGGATTTGTGCGGCCATGCGTGCGGCGTGCCATCGTAATGGCGGCGGTATTTGCGATGCGGCCAGCGGGCGTAAAAACCATACCATGCTTGCCCGGTGAAACCGCGGTTTTTTGGCCCGTGCGTATGCGGCCCGTGGCCATCAAATTTCCAGTGATTTCAAACTTGATCACAGATTCAAAATTTTCCATAGACTTTCGATAGATTCAAATAGCAATTATGATTCACAAATGTAATGCGAAACATGATATATTGATCATCGTAAAAGTACATTTTGTGCAATCTTTGCCTCATTAAAAACAGCACAGGTAAAAACTCACCCTTGTGAGAAACCTAGAAGAAAAAGTGCAGCTAGGTCAAGTTTCAAACATGTTCAAGTTCAAACATCTAGCCTATTACAATAGCCATCTGGTGGCATCAATAGCATCATCCATGTTCAAGTTCAACTAAATTAGTGACTAGTGACTACTATTGACTAAGTGTTTACTGCTCACATTGCAATGCACCAAAAATGTCCAAAAGTGAAAGGTCCCTAAATGGCTGAGGGGGTAGATAGCCTAATAAAAGGCCCCATACAACTCACTAGACAAACTTGTTAGAATAACAAATGGCGTTAAATCGTTTGCTCTAGCTCTACTTGTCGGCAAGCCTCCTATTAACAATTCTAGTTGTTATAGTCTCTAATTCACACAAGAAGCTAAGTCTCTACTTTACCACTAGGTGGATAAACTAGATACTCTAGAAACTAAGCAAGTCTACTCAACTACTCTAGCACAAGGTATATAATAAGGTAATGCAAGTGTAGAAGCTGATATACCACAATGTAAGAGGCTAGTCAATCCAATCATCGGAGATGATATGTTAAGATAACCAATATGAAGCCAATCACCGAGACAACAATCACTGGAGGGACACAAGATTTACCCCGAAGTTCACTTGAGCACCCGTCAAAGCTACATCTCCGTTGTGCCGACCTTCTCACGTGTGGGGGCAAGGGTGGAATACTCCTGGCCAAGTGCCTTTAGGCTGCTTGCACCCAACAAATGAGAGGTACCCAAGACCGCGAGGAATGCGTACTTGCAATTTGTCGTCCCGACGACGATGCATGGTCTCTCTCACAAATCAGCCCGGAGGTGGCCAAGAACAATCACCAACTCTTGCCAGCGCCTCCGCAAATGCCAAGAAACCGGCTGGGAGTGGTGCTCTCAAAACAACAAAATCCACCAGGCACCCTCAAGTACCCCTCTAAATGCAAATACTCAAGCAATGCACTTGAATCTCCTCAACTCTCAAGAAATGTGCTCACAAGCAGAAGAGAGTGGAGAGGTTTTGCTTTCGACTCAAAGGTGTAGGATTGATTCAAGATGACGGAGCGCAGGCCAGCCAACACACTATTTATACACCACTCAAAGAAATAGAGTCGTTTGGGGTGTAAAAATGCAGCTGCTGCGTAGTGACGAACACACGGTCCGAAAAAAAGTCGACGCCCGAGCCCGCTTACGGTCAAGGAGTCGGTCAAATAAGACAAGTAGTCGGGCCCATGCGGCGAGATCCATCGTCGGAGTAAGTGGCGTCGCGGTCTCGAACGGACGCACTGGTCAGCCCCTAAGCGGCCAAAAAACGACCCTTACTGGAATCGACCGGGCGCTCGGTCGGAGGTCCATCGTCGGTCAAAGTTTGGTCACCGTTCCTCTATGAAAAATGTTTCGTCGCCTTTGCTTCGACATGCTACCCAACAAGTATACCAACAAGAGCATGAGAGTTAGCATGTTTTCACCACCATGATGCATCGGCGTAATATAAAATAGGCGTTTCATTTTCTCAAAAGTGCCGAAAACCCAAACCCATCTCAACCTGCAACCATCACCGCCTTCCCAAATGTGTGCAACACCACCCGTGTACATCACTAGAGCTGCTAGTGGGTTTAAACCCGCCCCAAGCCCACCCCAACCCATATTTTAAAAACCCTAACTACCACCCGCCCCGCCCCACCCCGTCGGCCCAATGCCCCAACCCGCCCCAACCCGAAGTCGGCGGAAGATGATATATGACTTATCGTCGATCTATGACCCAAAGGCCTAACCCGTCCCAACCCGTTTGTGTCATCAACCCAACCGCCCCAACCCATTTCATAGTGTCACCCGTCTCCACCCATCCAATAGTACCCATATTAAACCCGCCCCCAAAATACCCGTTCAACCGCGCCCCATTAGCGGGCCTATACATCACCATATGCTGTGTGTTAGCTTAATTTTCACAATCAATTTCGAAGGATGGGTTAGCTCTCTCTAGGTTAGAATGCATGCATATGATTGTTGAACCTAGAGACACATGAGGATGTATGTTCCCCAGGTTTTCCCTCTCTTTATAGTACGGCTTATCGATCCTAAATCACTCACACCCTCTATGGTGTCTTGGGTGCAACATCAAAATAGCCCTATAGATATACCTTCTTGAGCCCATTTTGATCCTCAAAAACCACTCAAGTTGAGCACTTGATCATCCTTTGGATCACCACGACCCTTCCATCATGACCGCCGTGCACCACGCTTGGCTTGACCAATCTCCAACTAATCAATCACTTAGCATAGAGATTAATCCTAGGATGTCACTAGTTATCCAAAACCAAACTAAAGATCATCAAAAAGGTCCTGCACAAGTGATCCACATCGGTCTAATGTTCAAAGACTAAGTGTAACACCAAAAGAATATAGCAATGGAGGGTGTAGTTCTTTTTACCTCCCATGATATCATCTTCTTCTAGCCACCACCAGCCAGAACTGATACCACAGAATAGCAGGAACTTAGGTGCCGGTGCCACTGCTTTGCCTTGACCCACATCATCAATCCACAGCTTCTCAAGGGCGCCATAAGGTCGAAGTCCTCAATATCATGTTGTTCTCTTCTTGCTCCTAGCTCCCAATCCTTGATGCATGTGAGCATCTCAACATGCTCAGGCAACAAGCGCCGCCGTTGGTCTTCGAGTATCCTACCTGCCAGACTGAAACAAGACTCCGAGGAAGCGGTAGATGCGGGAAGGACATGATATCTCGAGCCAAAATAGACAAGATAGGGAGAGGTTTGCTTGTGGTCACGCCACTAGAGCAAGATATCAAAGTTTTCTAGAAAGATTGTCGGTCGGTCCTTTGTCTAAGTATGTTGTAAGCTCACTAACAACAGATGGCGTAGATGATTGGGTGCACGGGATTACCAAGAGCCTTCCCCATGACTGTTTTCTCTTACGGGAGGATATGAAGGCTATACGGGCCGGGTAGATCTTGCTATTGCACCAAATTTGTCAACATACTTGGTCAAAACATCTTTTCAACTCATCTTTTCATCACCATAGTATACACTGTAATTATGTCCTAAAAGCCTTACCAAGTAGATCATGTAACGAATACAATCCCTAGATCATCATTTTTAGTAAACCACAACACTTTAAGCATCAAATAAGTAGAATTTCATCTAACATCCATGTCTAGCCCAAACTTTCTAGGTCTCACACCCTTGGCAATATAAAAGTTTTTGAACAATGCAATCCTCTGATTAGAGGAATTTAAAAAGCTTATTGCAGTTTAAAAATCTTCAAGATAAGTTTTATCCTTTTCTAGCGGAGACTTAACAATCAAATTAATGATATGGCAAGCATAGTGCTGATGCACAAGCAAGTATTTAACTTTGTTAGGATCATCATGAGTAGGTGTAGGATAGGAACCCAAATAACCAAAGAAGATGGGAGACAAAATATCATAAGCCATAGAATTAGAAGAAGCATTATCTAAAGTCCTGACAAACACCATATGCATCAAATCAAACTCGTCAACCACATTAGCAATGCTATCGCCAATATTTTCACCCGGTATGTGCAGCCTCAATAAGCCTCAAACCAATATCCTTACTTTGTAGTTCCCAATTAGCATTAACATAATGAGCAACAACAGAAATATAATCCTCATTAGCATTACCATACCAGATATCAGATGTCAAATAGACAGAGGATGCATCAGGCAACAAAGATTTAACAAGCACACTACGTTGTTGCTCATACAGTTTAGCCATATCTCTAGTAGTGGTGGTCCTAGAAACCTTTTCAAACATAGGATTCTGGGCTTGTTTAATTTAATCCTCGTCTCACCAATCCCTAGTGGAAGGTCGGCCTAGCAATCAAAATGCACAACTCTATCGAGCAACCATTTCATCATACACCCAGTTTTTCAAACCATCAGGATTCAAAGCAAGCTTAGCCTGGGACCTAGTAGCATGATCACGTTTCTGAGAATAGGATTTCATATGCCTAATCAAATGCCCGGTGCTAGCGGCGGATCTAGTAGAATACTTAGCCCTACAATGCTTACAGATGGCACCTACGCGGACTTTATTCTGCTTAATCATGGAAGTAGGTCAAACCTTAGAGACCTTCTTACCGGTGGTAGCATGAGTGTCACCGGAGGGATCCGATGCACCACCGTCGTCGTTGTCATCGATATCGATGTGCTCCGGCTGGTTACCAACCGAAGTGTCACCGACGTCGATGCCGAACAAGGAGGCGGCGTCCTCACCTAGGTCGTTGTCATTCTCGGCCGTGGCTTCCAGCTCGTCGTCGGTGTTGGGCACTAGGTCATCGCCGTCGTAGGGGCGAGCCCTCGTTGCCCGCTTAACACCAACACCACGGACGACGGCCGGCGAGCACTTGTTGGCGGTCACTAACGACATATTTTTCTGTCAACATACTACCATAAAGGGGTGAAACTATACCTTTTATACTCATATACATTTATTACTCACATATTTCCACTTGTAGTGTCCAAAATGTATTTTCACGGTATTTATAATAAAAGCAGGTGGAAATATGACTGAAAAAGCGCAACCGGAAAGCGTACTTTACAGATCCACAAGCCCGGGGTTGAAATGGACCGAGAAACTACATAGTGGGCCAACCAAACACCACACCATGACTTTTCGACGGAAGCGACGACCTGCCAAAACCTGGGCGGCCGGGCCCAAGGGGTGCCGCTTTTGCACCCTAAGGTGTGCCCGCACTCTCTGGGGCGGTTCGGGCCGTCTCTTGACTAGTCGGTTCCTTTACTCACACGGAGGACGGTGCGGTGGTGGGATGGCGGTTCTTCAACGGCCCCCGGGGCGCCTTCCTTAGGTCGGTTTAAGGGCATTAAGTTTTTAGCCCCCTCTCCTTTGTGTATAAGTAGCTCTTCCCTCTTCCTCTCTCAACACACACCATTGAGTCTACCCACGGCAGCACCACCTCACTCTCTACCACCACACTCTTCTTCTTCTTCTTCTTTGGTTAGAGCTTGGAGTAGAAGAGCTACAAAGAGAAGCTTGTAATCTAGAAGGAAGAGCACTTTGGTAATATATTCTCGATGGATCTTTCTTCTATTTGCAAGATTCTATTTCTACGATCATGGTCTAACTTATGAACTAGAGTATAGTCTTGTTCATGTTATAGTGTTGATATATGAACTAGTATATAGTTTACATATCATGATCTTGACATGTTCATATTTGTCCTTCATCGATCATCGTATGCATAACATGATTAGAGGTGGGATAACGGTTGTATCGTTCTTTTTCGGGTTTGCTCTTGTCTTAGTCCGTCCATCCGTAGATTGGGGGATCCTGGGGGACAAAGTAGTGCTCTAATGCGCGGGCATGGTGCCGGAGGGTATTACGACACGTTCGTATATGAGGCATGCCACGATCGGGGGGTAGGCGGCAGGGTTGTGACAGCCATGTCCGTCCCTTAATCCCCCTCGTTCGCCTGTAATGTAGGAGTTTGTAAAATGCCTTCCGTTGGGTAGGATGGTATCCGAAGTCTCCCTGTTATCCTAGAGCTAACCATGCTTATATCGTGTTAGCATATGATCCTAACTATTCATTTTGTATGACCATGACTAGATACATTAGAATACTCCATAGGTTGTTCATTTTATTCTTTATCTATTTTCTTTATCCTTTCAAGGTGGATTCCAATATGTGTGTCACACTATCTATGAACCGTATTGCTTACCTGTTATGATCAAGTTGGACTTAGCGTACACACATTCCATTATCCAGATGCCATGCACTTCTTATACTTCACGGCCTTACTTTGGGAAAATATAAGAAATAGCGATACCCCTGAATACTTCCGGGTGAAATGCTACAATGATAGATCCGTGCTTGTGGATGAAATATCAACTATGGCAAGATCTATCACCGTTGATTGAAAGTGCGTTATCAGGGAGCCACGGTGGTTCCATAGTGATATCGATGTCTCGTTTGACGCCGTCGTAGGATGGAGTTCTAAACCCGTTTCTAGTGATTGCACTAAACGCCAACAAGCATTTCTGGCGCCGTTGCCGGGGAAAGGCATTGTTATAAGAAATCACTATTTGGCTATGAATATGAAATGAAATGTATGCGTGGTAGCCACTTGCTCATACAAATCTTTTTTATGTTGTCTCCTATTGTGGATGAAAAACAGGATAGTGTATGTCAGGTTTCAAACTGCCGACAAACTTCATCGAGGATCCCAAGGCACTCCTAAGGAAGGAGCTGGTCACAGTACCTCTTCTTCTTCAGCGAAACCCCGATAGTTGAGACCGACACCCGGCGGCCTGAACCGCCAACCACAAGCCATGGCTCAAAAGTTCTTTGTAGCGATTTCTCCGTTCCCTTTGCCGCCAATATACCCAGGCCAGTGGTCAATGTAGCGGACAAAGAACTCGAGCTGCGTACCGGGCTAAATCACACTATGGTGCAGGCCAGTCCATTTTGTGGACTACCTAGCGGGCGCCGACACTCATCTCAAACACTTCAGCAGGTTGTGCGATATAATTGTCATCAGGACGTCGAGCCCCGATGTTATCGGGCTCCGCTTGTTTCCTTCTCCCTTGTGGGGAAGGCGAAGCAGTGGTTCTACAAAGGACAAAGGAAGCTGTCAATACGTGGGCCAAAGTGCTCGGTGTTCACGGCTAAGTTCTTCCCCATGGGCAAAACCAATGCGTGGGGAAGGATCGTAATTTCAGTAAAACTCAATGGAACCCATTTCGGAGGCATAGGAAAGGCTACAGAATATATTCAAACATGCAACTTCCCGCATGGGATGGAGGGTGGCTGGAGTGCTCCAAAACTTCTACAATGGTCTCCGCGGCCATATCGAGAGGGCACCTAGATGCGCTTGCTGGTGGGCGCATTCTTGTCACTCACCATCGATCGAACAACAGCCCTAATCTCGACAAAATGGTCTGGCAAACCAGGGCTGGGGAGGACAGAACCCCAGCCAAAACACAAAGGCATGCATACCAGTGAAGGAGGCGGATGTATTTGCCGCAAAAATGAATCTTTTCTTTGAAGCTGAGCTAGAGGCGGCGCAGCAAAACTCAATACTCAGCAGCGCCCGGTTTTATCACCATGGACTCACATGACGTGTTGTGGGGACCTGTGATGAAGTTGGCCACTCGGGGGACAATTGCCTGACACCCCGTGAAGAAGCCGCATTTATCAGCAATATGGGTACCGCCAACCTCGAGAAAAGGCTGGAACAGCTAGTCCCGGCCACCATTCCAAGGTAACGGGGCTATAATCCCAATTACAGCTCCGGTCAACCTTCATTCAGGACTTCTGGTATTGGGCCAAGCCAATCAATGAAAACCTCACCAAAAAGATAGCCAAAATGATAGCATATTGGAAGGGGTCCGACAGCAGCTGGATGGGCTCAGCTCTGCTATGAAAAGATCAGTTGAACTTCAACAAAGCGATTGAAACTCAAAATATCCCGGCTAGTTTGCTCGTCTCCCGCTATGGTTGGGAGAAAGCTTGAAGGGACAATCACGAAGCCCCTCATGGAAACATAAATACGGTAACCCACAGGAGGGCAGGTCCACTCATGTTTGCCAAATCCCCTAACCATGTGGCGAGGAAACAAAGGAGGCAGCCAAGAAAGGGCAGCGCCTCAACGTGAAGGATCCCAAAGTGGAAGTGGTACCGTTGGAATGCACGAGACACAACCTGCCCACCATTACCACAAGAACAAGAAGGCGAGGGCGTTGGATGAAGCGAGTTCCTCGGGTTTGTGGAAATGATCAGGAGAAAGTGCAACGTAAAGTGTACCACTTCTGGATGTGCTCATCCCCTCATATGCCAAGTACATCAGATATCATCCAAGAATAAGCGGCCACTACCAACAACGGATGTTGTGAAGTTAACGAGAAGAATGTAAAGTGCTACTATTACAGAATCATCTACCGAAAAGAAGAAGGATCTAGGTTGTCCTACAATCTCTGCTCAATCGGGACCAGAGATTTTGACCATGCCCTATGTGACTTGGGTGCCAGCGTAAAGTGTCATGCCTAAAATCGGTCTTCGACAAAGCTGAAACATACACATACGGAGCCAACAACTATGACACTCAGGCGGCGAGACTCGTCCATAAGGTATCCAACGGGGATTACGGAGAGGATATACCAATGAAGATCGGGGATACTTTGTCCCGATTGACTTCATGGTGTTGGATATGGAGGTAACCAAAGACACACCACTCATGGAGCGACCATTTAGAGCACGACCGGGGCACAAATTAGTGTTGGGGCGGGAGAAATCCTCTTCAATACCAATGGTAATGAAGAAAAAGTTTGAATTCAGGCCCCGGATCTCAGAAGAGTGCAAAAATGATTAGGATAAAGTATTGGGAGCAAGAATCAAAGGAAATAGAAATACAACCCCCAACAACCGGCAACACTCCCAAGGCCGTCCTTCAGAGTAAAAAGTGGGAGCAAAAGAAAAGAACTGCTCAAAAAGGAAAGGAGGCCCAAGAAAATAAAGAAAGTTCCCATTTTTACTAGGGACCAAAGAAAGGAAAGTCCCAAAAAGAAAAAGCTCTAAAAAGGAGTTCCACACCCAAGAAGCGGGGAGGGCGAGCAAAGAAAAAGTCAAAATACACTCCTCAAGGTGTGGATTCCCAAACAGAGTGCAATCATCCGTGTCTCAGGATTGGATGCCACCATCAGCAACACAAATCAGGAGAATGTCTAACTCCCACAGATAAAAAATTGTGGGCTCTCCATGAGGTAAAATGGCATCTACCATAGAAAAAGGCAAAAACAAATAAAGGTACCTACAGGCTACCGGAATGGCTTAGGGGAGGACCCTCGTAGGTATCGTTGCATGTTTAAATCTTGATTAAACTTGCATCTAAAACTAAAAAATCCAAAACAGAATAAGTAGCTCTTCTTATGCTTTCATGCCTATACATATGAGCTATGAAAATGTTTTAGTTTTAGTCCCTTGTTGAAATGATGAATAGTTGCTATATCTTATGTTTTTTGTCTGTGCCTAGTTTATAACTTAAATTTCTCTAAAGTTTGAGTTTAATTGGCAAAGTTTTTAATCTCACCTTGAAAAGCTTTGATTCATGTGGGTTGCATAAGCTCTATCTGATCTAAGTTGTTTGCCGGATATGATATGGTAAAATGAGCTTGCTATGACATTATTCCTAGAATGACTTGACATCCAGAGATTTCTTTTCAAAAATCAAAAATTCAAAAGTTCCTCAATGATATGCACAATTACAAAGCCATATGACAAGATGATATAGTCAATCTTGAAAACCTTAGATCATATGATACTTGTTTTCATGGTGAGCCTTTTCAAAAGTAGTAACCCATGTTGAGATTCTTTTCATATGCCCATTATCAAGAAACACGTACACCTAGAAATAATCGCCGATTCTCACACTGAGAAGTTAGCACAACATGCACCCTTCCATCCATCAAAAATAAAACTCCGGTCAATTTTATCATGCTCTCTCACAAAAACTCTTGTTACAAAAGGAGAAGTATGGGCTATGCTTAAAAAAGAAAAAGATGGACAAAAGTCCCAATAAAGATGGACAAATGTCAGTACTGAGGATGTCAAAAAAAAATTCAAAAGAAAGAAAGAAAGAAAGGTAGCCCCATACCTCCTTCATTCAAAAAATCAAAAGAGAGTCATGATATTTCACTACAAAAACCAGTATTCCATGATGCAAAAATCCTCATGACGGGCAAAAAGTGCATGATATAATGCACCATAATATGGCTAAAAGCCGGCTTTTCGTCACAATATCATAGGCGCCATATATATGACGGAAGGTTTTTTTGTCTTGTTTCTAAGAATACCCTATATATGGCGCTGCAGTTTTGCTATGTCACGCAAAGTTGAGTCACAAAATGTGATTCACCAGCAGTTGTATTCATGACACAATGTGATGTTGTTTTGTGACCGTTGGGTGTCCACGAAAACAAATGACAAAATATATCAGCAAAAAAGCACTAAAAGATTGGCTTGAACACAAGACTCTAGCATAGAGGGCTAGTGCCTTAACCACTAGGACAAGCATCCGTTTGTGTTATAATGGGGTGCACTACCTTTTTTATATATTAATTTAAGTAAGTAATAAATCGAGTAAAACAAACACTATTGAAAAAATGTGGTACCCGTTTGGAGCCGTAAAAGAATTTAAATTTTAAATTTTGAGAAAAATTTAAAAGATTCGAAAAATGGAAAAGTTGACTCTAATACCAAATGTTTGATCTTGAAGAGTTCTACAAAACTTCGTATTCATGACTTTTCAAATCGAGGACCGTCTGGGACTGAAAACCCGTCATAGAGACGGTAAAAATTCAAATTTCAAATTTTGAGCGTTAAAAGTTCAAAAATGAAAAGTTGACTCTAATACCAAATGTAGATCTTAAAGAGTTCTACAAAACTCGTATTCATGACTTTCAAATCGGGGCAAATCTAGGTCTTTGAAAACGTCTGGAGCCGTAAAAAATTCAAATTCCAATTTTGAGCGTTAAAGTTCAAAAAATGAAAAGTTGACTCTAATACCAAATGTAGATCTTGAAGACTTCTACAAAAACTCGTATTCATGACTTTTCAAATCGAGACCGTCTAGGGCTTGAAAACCCGTCCGGGCTAGTAAAAATTCAAATTTCAAATTTTGATGCGTTAAAAAGTTCGAAAAAATGAAAAGTTGACTCTAATACCAAATTCAAAAGAGCTTGTATCTTGATTTCTTTCATTCTCCCCACACTTGGAAGTTTACATTGTAAGGTGTTGGCGATGTAGCTCACATGTTCTTAGAGCACTACTATCTGTCTCTCTTTTTCAATCTCTGGAAGGTTAGCGACCAAAAATACCGAAGGACAGCTTATCCTAAAACATGGTGTTGCTTTTTATTCAAAAAGGAAAGCAAAAGACTATGTTGATCCGGGCTATCTCACGGCAATGCTTTGTTTTAGGTCGAGCTTCGACCATGGGAACTTCATCTGTGACTATCTTTAGTTGTTGTCATTCCCATCTCACCACCAATTATTGATGTATCATTGAAGTTTTAGCTGCAGGTTAGTGCCACGTGCATCCACGAAATACGCAATGCTTTTAGTAAGCTTATAGCCATCTACAATCAACCTCCTAAACATTTTGCAAATAGGACCCAGAAATTTGGTTGTAGTACTCATGCGTGCATAGTGCACTTTCGACATATGACAACTACAGAGGGCGATGCGAGCATGGTTCATGTGGTGTACTAAGGATGAAGCTCACCATGCTCGTTAATAGAATAGGTTCCTAAAATTCCCGAGTTGATGCCTCACAAGGTTCCATGGCCCATGAATTCTCCGTCTCAAGGGATTCATCATGAAAGCTTGATGTTGGCTCTCAGAACATGGTCAAGGCAACATAGTATGGGCCAAGGGGGAATAAGGCTCAATCTCGGCAAAGCGCGGGATGATGATAGTCCATTTCACAATGTTGAAGATCTTCGAGTCATACTCATAGTAGTAGAAGGTTCTACATCCTCAGCGAGTAGGCTCGGATGATGTGAATGGAGATATATGCATCATTTCCTCAAGTGGGTTTTGCTTGCTTGGGAAGAGGCGCCATATGACGTTCTAAACAAGGGTACGCATGGAGGAAGTGGCTTCCCTAAACATCATCTAGGCTCCTAACAAAGAGTCAAGAAGTTTTTCTAAAAGTGGGCAGCCTAGGAGAGGGATCAAGATCGAGGATATCAAAGATGTGAAAGTCCAAACTAATCTGATCTTTGTCTATTATGAGTGGTATGGCACTTGCGACACCTCGGCCGGTCGAACGTGTCGAGAGGACAGCTCTTGGGAGCATATCCAGGATGGTCCTAGCGGGACATTGCCTAAAAAGAGTTTAAGCTAGGTGCCATGGCATGATGTTTACCTCCATGATGGGGTTCTGATGGGCCTCTACGAAAAAATCCCTCTAATAGAAGCATGGAATGATCGTAGAAGGTGTACTATTCCAAATTGCTTCAGAAAAGCATGTCACTTCATCTAACCATTTTCCTCCTTCTTTAGCCTCCTCGAGAAGAATTGTTAGGAGACTTAGGAGGTAAGGACGTGCTCGTAGGGCTAGGGGAAGGTTACGTATTGAAGGATTTCTAGAATGATTAGCATGGGCCTGACGGATTCCCTAAACTTTCCATCTTAGCACCCTTGCAAAGGTTTTATCAAGAAGTTTTTTCTAATAGAGAAACCTAGGAGAAGATCAAAATAGATGATGTCGTAGATGTGGAAATCTAATCGTACCTACATTTTGTCTATGATGATCGGCACATCCCTAGCGATCCCCGAGCATTGGAAAGGTAGAAAGTCTCCATTGGGCCTTGGCCTTCTCCAACTCTTCTAGAGGTGTCCCACATGTCGGGATGTCTCGAGGATGGAAATGGCCCTTAGTGCGGCGATCTTTGGTCTTGTGGCCAAATGACTTCAAATTTTGTGAAGCATCTAGGAGAACACATGGAGATCATGATGGTCATATCAATTTGTCCAATGGTCATGCTTGGGTGTCAAATGGATGGTGACCAAATGTGTTATTTCGACTGATTTCCTCCGGTTTTCACATGCGTACAAATAATGACATCTACATGGAACTAGGTTATTTAAGAAAGAAATCATTATTTATATGTATGTTGGCTTCCAAAAGGTACTTTGTTGGCCGGTTTTGACTATGTAAAAGCGAACATTTTCACAGATCAACAGGAGCGGCGAGGGTTATCTCGACTCGGCCCGATTCCCCACCATTCCAAAGTCGCCATGGCGGGTATGATTAGGCTTGTATCGACCCGGCCATTTCCCATTCTCCTAACTTTCTCTGGTAAACCCTAAACCCTAAAATAAGTCGGTATTAGAATCGCGACTTAAATGGAAGGACAAGAAAAATATGATCGAGTAAATCTATATTCGAGTTTGATTCACATATCATCTTGGTAGTCATGGATGCTAGCGGAGTTGATTGTATATGCCCGATTGATGGGTATGAGTTGATTGCATATTCAGATTAAGAGTCCATTTAGTTGTTGTTCAGCTGATTGATGGCTAGTAGTTGACAAAGACTCCTTGATTGAGAGTCCATTTAGTTCTGTCATGTAAATCTTGATCTTAACTGGCTGCATTATTAAGAGTTCAAATTTCATGTCAATCTTGATCTTAACTGGCTGCATTATATTAGAGTTCAAATTTCATGTCAATCATGATCTTAACTCACGATCTTAACTTGCTATTATTTAGAGTTCAAATTTCATGTCAATCTTGATCTTAACTTGCTGCATTATATTAAAGTTCAAATTTCATGTCAATCTTGATCTTGATGATCTTGACTTTGGCGCATTATATTAGAAAAAATCTTGATCTTGACTTGCTCTTGGACATGCATTCAAATTTCAGCTTCGGGATAGAGTTAAAACAATGGAGAGCAATGCGAGGATGGTGAGACGCGGGTAGTCGAACGAAAAGAGGAGGACAACATGCCCATTAAGCTCCTAAACTTACATTTGTGACACCGTAGAAGGAGGTGAAATATGCATTTGTTACACTAGAATTTTGGGACTCCCCATTTGTTTGACATACTCCAACAGCTTTGTAAAATTATGTTTCTTCTTTGTTTGCGGCCTTGGAGTGGCTGTGTGCGGCGACGAAGGAGAGTTAACTACTTGCATGACAGTTACTTTAAGAAGGACAAAGGGGGAGATCAGAAGCTCAAAAGCGTGTCTTTGAATGATACGACAAAGTAAGAGGGAGGTGGACGAGAGAAGCAGGATAACTTGTATATAGATATAGATATAGTAGAATATATAAATAGTAACAAGGAGGTGGGCACTTTTGAGGGAATACTTTTGTGATGCCATACGGGTCACCTTGAATGCACAGTGAACATCCATATATGGTCTATTATAAGTAGCTTGTGGCATGAGAAACAATTAGTGATGCCACTTGGGTCACTTTGAATGGATATATATGAATTATGTATTATATAATTATGCAATGATGCCATTTAATTGTTGCGAGGAAAAGAATGGCCTATATGAATCATTTGTGATGCAAATTTCAAAGCGAAGTTTAATTACGTGATGCAGATACTAACTAAAATTCTGTGAAAACAAAAAGCTCAACTCAAATGATAATCTATGATTACACAATTCGAACTCAAGTTTATTCTGTGATGAGAATCTCAGCTAAAATTCTATGAAAACAAAAACTCAGCTCAAATGATAATCTGTGATTACACAATTCGAACTCAAGTCTAATTACGTGATGCCAAAGAATCTCGACTAAAGTGCATGAAACAAAACTCGAAAACTCAGGATGATAATTTGTGATTACATAATTGAACTCAAGTTTAATGCAGCGTGATGAGCGTGTGACTGAGCTGTGAGCGAGGAGTGATTTTTCTTTTAATCTCGAAATAAACCTTGTAATCGGTTTTTCTTCCTTGTAATCACTCTACGGTGCCATCTTGGCTCCGTTCAGGCGTAAAAATTCAAATTTCAAATTTTGAGGTGTCAAAGTTCGAAAAATGAAAAGTTGATTCTAATACCAAATGTAGATCTGAAGAGCTCTGAAAACTTGTATTCATGTGACTTTTCGAATTGGGGTAGTCAGAGGCAGCCCCGGCTCGGAGGTGCCATTTTCAAAGGACAAAGTTTGACTTGGTCAAACCTTGGTCAACGGGCACTACGATGTCATTTGAAAAACTTTGGAACACAAGTGGTATAACTCATCAAGATCTACACTTTTTATATGGATCATTTTTCGTTCGAGAGTGTTTAGTAAACACTACTCACAAAACCAAGGTTCTCATAGAGAGTTTATGGAAGCTGTGAGTGAGTTGTCCATTTGAACTACGCTTTCGAGCGGCTTCACCGAGCGAAAATGACACGAATAACAAATTGTAGATCTCGATGAGTTATGAACTTTTTTGGTATTAGAAACGACTTTTCAAGCGAGAGCGAGTCTAGGGCTTAGAAACTGGATTCAGGGCGTAAAAAATTCAAATGTAAAATTTAAGGGTCAAAAGTTGAAAAATGAAAAAGTTGACTCTAATACCAAATGTAGATCTGAAGGAAATCTACAAAACTCATATTCATGACTTTTCGAATCGAGGGAACCGACTAGGGCATCAGCTTTCCGAAGGTGTGCCATTTTCAAAAGGACCAAAGTTTTGACTTATTAGAACCTTGGTCAAGCGAACTGTAAACAACGTCCGTAGAAAAACTTTTGAACCTAAGGCTGTTATAACTCATCCAAAGATACACACTTCTTATATCGAATCATTTTTAGTAGAAAGTGTTAATAAACACTACTCAAAAGGGAGTTCTCTGAGTTTATGGAGCTCTATGAGGTGAGTTGTCGTTTTGAACTACACTTTCGAGCGGCTTCGCCGAGCGAAAATGGCCCTAAATAATTGTAGATCTCTCGATGAGTTATGAACTTTTTGGTATTCGTGACTTTCAAGCGAGAGACCGTCTAGGGCCTTGGCTTCGTTAAGGCATTAAAAAATTCAAATTTCAAATTTAGGCGTCAAAATTCCAAAAATGAAAAGTTGACTCAATAACAAATGTAGATCTGAAAGAGCTATACAAAAACTTCGTATTCATGACTTTTCGAATGTAAGAGCCGAGTCTAGGCCTTGAGCGGCTGGAGGTGCCATTTTCAAGGACCAAAGTTTGACTTGGTCAAACCTTAGTCAAACGGAGCACTAAACGGCGCCCGGTTCTAAAAACTTTTTGAACACAAGTCTGTTATAACTTATCAAGATCTACACTTTTATATGGGTAATTTTTCAGATTCGGAAAGTGTTGGGGTAAACACTGCTCATTGGCAAAAGTTACCTCGGAGAGTTTATGGAGCTCGCGGAGTGAGTTATCCATTTGGAACTTACATACTTTCCGAGCGCTTCCTCGAACGCTAAAATGACCGGTACCAATTGTAGATCTCGATGAGTTATATGAACTTTTGGTATTCGTGACTTTTTCAAAGCGGGGCCGTCTAGGGTTTAGAAAACAGTTCCGCGATCAAAAATTCAAATTTCAAATTTCGGCGTCAAAAGTTAGAAAAATGAAAAGTTGCCTCTAATACCAAATGTAGATCCTGAAGGGCTCTACAAAACTCGTATTCATGACTTTTCATATCGGGCCGTCTAGGGCTTCAAAAGCGCTCGAAGGTGCCGTTTCAAAGGACCAAAAGATTTGACTTGGTCAAAGCTTGGTCAAACGGAGCGATAAGCGGCGTCTGGCGAAAAACTTTTGAACACAAGGCTGTGTATAACTCATCCAAGATCTACACTTTCTATATGGGTCATTTAATTTGAGAAAGTGTTAGTAAACACTACTCACAAAACCAAGGTTCTCCAGGAGAGAGTTTATGGGAACTCGAGTGAGGTTAATCCATTCGGGAACTACACTTTTCGACGCTTCCTCGAGCGAAAATGAGCCTGAATAACAATTTGTAGATCTCAATGAGTTGTAGACTTTTTGGTATTCGTGACTTTCAAAAGCGGAAGGCCCGTCTAGGGCTTGAAAACCCGTTTAGGGGTAAATTCAAATTTTAATTTTGAGGTGTCAAAATTTCAAAAATGAAAAGTTGACTCCTAGTAAATGTAGATCCTAAAGAGCTCTACAAAACTTGTATTCATGACTTTTGAATCGGGGCAATCTAGAACTTGAAAAAACTTGTTCGAAAAGGTCCCATTTACAAAAGGGCCAAAGTTTAGCTTGAGTCCAACGGCAGAGATCTACAATTTTATTTTAATTAATTTCTCGATCAAGGTTGTTTAAGGACTTTAATTGAAATAATGAAAAACTACTTTAGTTATTTACTACAAGACTTAAGAAGGTTTGAAAGACTTCCAAATCTATTTATTTAAAAAAAGGAAGAAGCGCGTAAAAAGCGGAATCTATGAACAAAGCGGGAGGCGGCACAGTAGATTTAGCTTTTCCCAGCGGCTTTAGTTTCAAGCGAAAAGGCCGCTTTTTTCCCTCCGCATCATGAAATATTTACAAGGCGATTTGACTACTACCCATCGATATATTCCCTCCCGGAGCCCTAATTGGCGTCGCGCGTTGGTTTCGTGCACAAGTTTATTTCGATTTGTACAAAATACGTGCAACATTTATATCTCAAATAAATTTGTTAAAAAAACTAGACAAAAGATCTTTCCGATGATACTAATTTACTTAGCATAAATATTTATATATTTTTAATATATAATTTCAGGTAATTTCTGAGCGAGAGCGGTAACGTTTGGGAATGAGCATTTTGGTATTTAGGTAGTATGTACACAGCTGCACTTCTGTCAACTAGCATATCAGGGTATCTTGGTAATTGTTGTGCCATCCTTCCATCCAAATATAATGTCAGCACCAACCGTAAATGCCCCAATTCCCATCTCAGCCGCCTCCTACCCACCGCTCCAGGCCACTCATCTTCCACGATCCCCCTGCTCTCCCACCGAGGGGGCGTGCCGCATCAAGCGTCTGGGGCTCCGCTTTGGGGCCGTCGACTTCGTCCACCGCCCAGCCGTCGCGGACCTAACCCTCGGCGTGGAGGAGGCGCGCATGACGGAGGACAGGACGGACACATGGCCACGGAGGTTGGAGTCGCGCCCAGGTCTTCACCGAGCCCTTCACCGGCGACAAGCACGCCACAGGTACGCTTCTGCGTCTTTTCCCTTCTTCTGCAATACTGAGCACCAATCCCTAATACTTAAGCTATTTGGTTATTTGCAATTGGATCTACTGGGGATCTCAGTGGCGTCGATTTGCTTTGGCACGACCCGTCCCTATGTGGATCTGGTGTAAGTAGCTACAGCCCAACATGCAGTCGCCGAGGAGATGTTGTGGCGCCGTCGTCGGCTATCAACGCATGGAATGGCACAGCCGCTGCCACTGCTGACCTTAACGCTCGCTGTGGACTCATGGTGCTTGCGTCAGTCATTCGCATCCCTCGTAAGCCAAAGATTGAATAAATTTCAAATTCCTTATTTGCGTCAGTGGATCTGGCTAGCTCGCTATATGAACCAGTCTAGATTCTGATGAAGTTTTTTTAAATATATTTAAGTGATTGATACTGGGGGCATGACGAGGTTCATATGTTGACTATAAAAATGAAACATTCAATGGTTCTTTTTTGAACATCCATACAACATGTACGTGAAGCATCTAATTATACAAAGTCTAATTGTGTAGGCAATGGCATTGATACATGAATTTGATAGTGACTTGTTCATTATAGGATTTTATGTTTTGGTTACTATACGGTGATTGGACTCTGAAACAAGGCTCCAGTGCACACAATTCAAATAACCCAATCTGAGAACTGAATACATTTAGCACATTTTAAATATTCCAATGGGTTCTAGACATTCTGAAAAAAGCATATTACAACTTGTTAAGGTTCATCATAGTGATTTTCAGTACATTTTAATTCAGATAATCTAGAACAAGCATATATGCTCTCTTTTGAAGGACCTGATTGAGAATGAGAAGTCTAATAAGATTTAGAATTCTGTGTGAAAGTTCATATACCTATTAAACTAATGAACCTTGTTTGAAAACTGTCTTTTTGCGCGTTGTTTTGAAAACTGTCTTGTCATACAGAATGACTGATCAAATCTTGTTTGAGTAATCTTTAACTGTATGTTTTTCTGTCTTAATAGTTTGTTGTCTTTTGGTTTCAGTTTTGTAGTTAAAATGTGACTCTACTGTCTGATAACTAAAATTTCTTATGATGTAATAGTCAAAACCTGCATGAAACAGATATTGTATAACAAGGCATCAGCCAGAACTTTTCTAACTTAGCTCCTAACAATAGATGACTCTTTCTTCTATTGTCAGTTCTCAAAACATATTGAGTGGTGGGCATTGTCGATGAGACACCCACAGAACATGTGAGTACTGGTGTACTGGCACAACTCCTGCTCTGTTAAGATTGCCTCTTCTGTCGTTTGGCTACTTACAGACTAATAAAAGGAAGGTTCCATTCATTATTTTTATGTTTGTTGATCCCTAAACATACATTGCCATTCTATTGACAGTAGAATGACATAGCAAATAAATATTTACCTCACCTTTCCAGTGTGACTGCACTGATGCAATTTTTAGATAACTCAATCTAAACATAAAATACTACATATAAACATGGTAAAAATATATGTTCTTTGCACTATTGAATTTTGAACCATCTCTTGATCTAGGAATGCCACATATTTCAGGTTTTATTTTTGATTGGCATAAACGTCTACCTACATTTTTTGTTTTCCTAACACAGCTCTTCCTATCTCAGGTTTACCCTAAGGATTCCACACATATGTGTCTCTCTACCATCAACAGCGGCCAGCAAGCCACTACTGTAGTAACAAAACATAAAAGTAGCGCGCTGTAGGTGGCTATTTGTGGCAATTCTCTTATGCCAACTGTGCATTATATGTGGCCAATATGTCACTTCCTGCTGTTTGTGGCTGCAGATTCTTGCTTTCAAATGGTCTTTGTCAGGATGGTTCATAAGCTAGAAGTCATATATCCCATCTGCTCAGTAGAAAGTATATCTGAAATTAGAGAATATATTGCCGCCACACTTTGTCTTAAAGTAGTAGAATTAGAAGCTTAGTGTCCATGGCTGCGTATCATACAACGTTTATTAATATAGAAGGTGAAAAAAGGTGAAAAAACAACATATCTAATAGTAGATATATTTGTATATGCACTTAGTCAATGTATATGCTTTCATTTATATATGCCTCATTATTATTTAATCAACTGCCTTTTCTTTTTTGTATAGATACTTAGACAGTCAGCTGAAATGTTTAGCTTTTACCCATGGTAATTGATTCTTCTAAGGTTAAATATTCACTAGATCATATTCTTGCAAATCCTACGATTGCTTTTTATGTGTTGACTTGTTTCAACACACAATTTATTTTCTTTTGTGTTGTTTTGTAATTTAAAAGTTTCAACAAGCGGAGAGAAGTAAGAGACATGCGGTACATATTCTTGCAAGGTGCGAGCTTCTATATTTAATGGTGAGAGACATGGGAGCTATTGTATTGCTAGACCAATAAACTCAGTCTTGTTAGAAAAATACATATATGAGCTTATTGGCATATGTAAACCACATACTTATGTGATGTCTGAACCTATTTGCACTATATAATATATATTATATGATCTGGGTTCTAATAACTGAATGATGGTGCGACTTTTATATCTATTTGTGCGCTTGTATGACTGTGGTGGCTTGAGAGATGAGAACTATAAAAACATCGTCACTGAATGCTAGGGCGTTAGTGACAAGGTAACACTATGCCTTGACACCAAAGAGGCTGTCACCAAAAGCACCTAGATTAGAACAACTTCAAGACTATATATGACTACGGGAGATCTATTACAAGACAGCGTTGACCCGTGTCCTAAAATCATGTATTGCATGACACGGAGTGGATGCGGCGTCACATAATGTAAGAATATTTTGTGGCCGCTACCCAACTTTAAATCACGTCCGAGGACATTATGTGGCGATCGTTTTATAGCGAATGGCGTGACACTAGGCTTTAGTCTTAAAATGTTTTGTGAGCACAATTTTGACTATATATGAAAAATTCGGTGTCTTGGAATCGGATTTTTTCTGATGTTTGAGTCCACAAAATACACAAAATATATATATCCACACACTTTGCACTTTCTTGATCAAAGCATATGACTAGTCTCTACTAGTGGTTTGGCCTTTGGCCGAGAACTTATGACATGATACAAGTATGCCACTCTTTTACCTACGAACTCCACAAAAAGCTTTATTAGTTGGTAGGCAAAAGAAAGGCAACACTAAGCCTTTGGTGAGGATCAACCACTTACATACATTGGCTTGTCAGTGATCATTTGAGGAACTACTTTTATTTGCAAAAATATCTCAAAAACCTTCGGTTAATAGTCACTTGAAAGAATAAAGACAAGCGAAGCTCGATGAACCATTCATCGGAGGCAACCACAAGGACTCAAAAGGCGGCTCAAAAGCCCTTCGATGAAAGGTAATAAAAGGGTGAATAAAAGGCGTGCCATTTTATTCAAACTATAGTAGAAAATTTTGTTATAAATCGGCACTTGTGAAATGTAATCGGCATAGCGGCAACTCACGATCAACAACTAAGTACTTATCTTTTGCTTTCGAGGACACGTAAAGGGTAAGCTTGGGGAGTTTGTTGACGGTCACTGCGAAACATATATTTTTCCGTCAACATAATACTACCATAAAGGGAATGAAACTATACCTTTTATACTCATATACATTTATTACTCACATATTTCCACTTGTAGTGTCAAAATGCTTGGCTGCGGTATTTATAATAAAAGGGTGGAAATATAGTGAAAGTACAACCTTGAGAAAGCGTACTTTAGAAGATCATAAGCCCTAGGGTTGAAAATGGACCGGGGAAACTTCTGAGAATTGGGGCAACCAAACACCGCACCACGACTTTTCTAGCAGAGGCGGCGGCTGCCAAAACATGGGCAGCGGCCGGACGGAAAGGGTGCGCACTTTTCGTCGCGCCGCACCCTCTGAGGCGGATTCGGGGCCTGGCTTGGTGGTGGGTTCGCTACTCACGGAGGCGGTGCGGTGGTGGGATGGCAGTTCAATACCCGGGGCGCCTTCCTTGACATGTGTTCATATTCGTTCTTCTTGATCATCGTATGCATAACATGATAAGAGGGATTGGGGATATTGCTGGATTACCGTCATTCTTTGGGGTTGCTCTTGTCTTAGTCGAGTCTGCATCCCTAGGGTGGGGATCTGGGGGGACAAGAGTAGTGCTCTAGTGGGGCATGGTGCGGGTATTACGACAACCGAATATGAGAGCATGCCACGATCATGGGAGGTTAGGCGGCGGGGTTGTGGTGGCGTTTCTTAACGCACACCCGGATAAATCCGCAGCGCACGGAGTTGTCGTTGTGGCTTTCACCGGCGGGGTATCGTATTTTCCCGAACGGGAGGTACTCTCTAACTGGTTCGCCCAAGGACACACAAGGCCAAAGATGGGAGGATTATCGAAGGGTCCCTACACCTTTAGGGTCTATGGTTAGCCGGTCTCTCGAGCTACTTGTTCACGTTTAAGCGGGAAGCTTTTAGCTCGCCGCGACGAGCATTGGGGGATTTCAAGGGGGGACAAGGCTTATCACGATCAAGCAGCCTACCTCAGGTGGATGGCAAAGAGTAAGCCGTTAAACACCACGTCTACGCTAGTGATTATCACTCGGGTTCCCGGTCAAGGGTTCCACCACTAGAGTGACATACGGCTACGATCCGCAAACAATAGATAAATGTGGATAAACAAAAAGACAATAAAGGTTCGCCGATCAAGTGGAAACTACGTAGCCAAGAATCCGTAACAGCATGAATCCACCGAGGTACAAGGTGGGGGGAGACACTTGACAAAGTTTACCGCTCTGACCCTTCATCTCTCCTGGGATCTCTCACTACTAATGAGGGCCTAAGCCCATTGGAGTGAAGGGGTAGAGTAGGAGAGCTCTCACTCTTCCATGGAATTGGTGTGTATCATGGTGGGAGATGGCTCCTTTTAAGTGGGAGAGGGGGGCTCGTGGAAAATGTCCCTGCTCTAGCCAAACCGTGGGAACACCTTCAAAACTGCCAAACCGATGCATCTAACGTTGGTAGTGCCGGTTATGGAAGGTAACAAACCGCCTCGAGTTTGGGCCGAACGCCTCTGAGAGCACCGGTGGCCGGCGCACCCTCTTGGGGTAAGCGGGGCATTTGAGAGTTGTATGAAGCACATTCTGCGTGTTTGGTCCATTTCTCCCTTGATGTTCTTCCCCTTTCAGGGGCGCCTTTTGGTTATTTTCACTTGTTTCTTACATAAATGCACAATAATTTGGACACTACAAGTGGAAATATGGCGGGTCTTCCGTTGGGCGGATAGTTTCACCCCCTTTGCTGGTAGGATGTTGAGCGTTAAAAAACTTGTAGTTATCCGAATCAGCACCTAATCATCCCTTATAATCCCCTCGTTCGCATGTAATGTAGGTAGTATGCCTTCCCTAAGGATTCATTTGTATCCTAGACCTAATCATGACGTGTTAGTATATGATCTAACTATTCATTAGACTAGATACATTTACTCCATAGGTTATTCATTTATTCTTTATCTATTTTCTTTATCCTTTCAAAGGTGGATTCCAATATGTATTGTCACACATCATGAACCGTATTGCTTACCCTATTTATGATCAAGTTGGACTTAGCGTACACACATTCCATTATCCGGATGTCATGCTAGCCCTTCTTATATACAAGCCTTCCTTTGGCAAAATATAAATACTTGATACTCCCGAAGATACTTTCAGGAGTGAAATGCTACAATGATGAATCCGTGCACTTGCGGATGAAATATCAACTATGGCAAGATCTATCTGATTTGATTTAGAAACAAGATGTTTATCACCGACATGGGTGGTTTCCACTTGAAGTGATATCGACGGCACGCGTTTCGAGGCGCCGTCATTAGGGATGGGTTCTAAACTCGTTTTTCTAGTGATTGCGCTAAGAAACACCAATAGCACTCGCACCCAGCGAGAACCGTGACGGGGACGAGCTAGACCGAGGCCGACCAAGTCCTCCAGCAGACTTCCCCTCAGCGGTCGCTAGGGTCGGGTGGCCGGCCATGTTAACTCTAGAGGAGGAAGACTCGGCGTCAGAAACCACCAAGCTCAATCGCAAAGCACCAAAGAGAGGCAAATGATTAGACAAATGACGGCGAGCGGCGGCGGATCGAGCACAGAGTGAGGAATCACAGAGAGGGAGCTCGAGGGGAGGTACATGTGCACTCAGCACTGCGTGCCGAAAGCCAAGAACCAGAGAAAGAGAGGAGCACGGATGGAGAAAGAACCAGAGAGAGGCAAAGGATTAGACAAGCAACGGCGAGCGGCGGCAGATCGAGCAAGAAAACATCGAACTCACATGTTCACTGGAGGAGGAGAGGAGAGGAGAGGGGGTAAAGGAAAAAGGAAGTGATTTCAAACTCAGAGCCGGGCAGGTGAAGCTCGTCGAAGTGCGTTGACGACGTCGGAGACTCGGAGGCGAGCGGTAGCGACATCGGAGGAGAGATCTAGAGAGAGAGGGAGAGGCGTGATCCGCATCCGGCGACGGCGATGGGTGGGGAATGGGGATTAGGTTAGGGTTGGGGGACGGTGGCCACCGTGGCTTATATACCTGGGGAGGTGGCTTGGGCCGGCCTTCTAGTCATTGGCGGCGGGCCGGTGTCGTGCCGGCTGCCACGGCGGGTCGGAGGGGCGGCCGAGCATGACACGCCCCACCGGCCGGCGCAGCATGGGCATCGGTACGAGCTCGGCCGGCGAGCTCCGGGCTGCATGCCCAAATATAGTCATAACTCGTCTCCTTAGAGTACGCTAGTTGTTAGCTGTTATGTTCTATCATAGGCTGTAAGACCTTATCAGTTGTCAGCTATCATTATCACTTAACAATTCTATATCCTTAGTATGAGACTATTGGCATGTAAGACATTAAGTATTATAGGAGACTTTGTTGTACTTCATTCGAGAGACCTTTGATGATGAGTTATTATTAATGGATGGCTTATGTTTTATAGATCGCGATGTGCACAATTGTGATTTATTGGCACATGATAGTGATTATGTTATTGGAATTATTTTATTTGTATTTATTTGGATGAATTTATTCTCAATAAATTCACATAACTTTAAATTAGGTACATATGCAGCTGTGGAAACATCTTTTAATAATTATCATTGGTTTTGGATAGTCACCGGTAACTTCGAACATGTTCAAGTCTTTGGAGGAAAAGCAACCACCACCTCTATTGACGAGAGCAGTTCTTCAACGGTCGGGAGGATTTAGCAACAGCGAGCAGGGTGGTAGGGTCGCCATGAGCATGAGGTCGTAACCGTACAACACTTTTGAGACTTCATGGATACTAAAACCACCTAGCTTTAGTGAAGCTAAAAAGAACCTTTAGAGGCCGATGAATGGATTAATTCCATGGACAACAAGTTTAAACTTCCTTCATCCGGCCAGGAATTCAAGACCGAGTATAGAGCTCACCCACTTGGAGGACGGCAGGGGATATGGAGGACTCATAAGCGTACTACTTACCCGCTAATACCCCCATTACTTGGGCTAGGTTCGAGAGCTTTCTAAGGCCTACATTCCCTCAGAATTGTGATCACCATGAAGGTGGTAGGAATTCATGAAGCATACATGAGAGACGAAAACAAGATCATAAATGAATATCTGCATGGTTTCAGCAATGGCCCCTACCATACCCCAGAGTATGTAGATACCGAGGCCAAGTTAGTTGGCTTAGCTTCAAGAGAGGGCCGATTAAAAGATCGGGAAGACAATTGGAACCTCATTCGAGGAAACTTTTCCATGCATTTTGTGAGTGATTGTGGGAGAATATCAGCAACATCTATCTTGCTACGGGAACAAAAGAAGAGGCCTTTTGAAGGGATCTCCAAATTAGAACAATGCCCACCTCGCTTGTCCCCAGGTTATCATCCACCCGTTGCATAGTCGCGAGGCCAAACCCCTGGTCCGGGTTAATTTTGGAAAAGCCGACTAAAACCATACATACAACGGCAGCGGCATCGGGCTAGGTTGCGGCCTATCCACAAATAAAACAAACAAAGCAAAAAACTCCCTAGCATTGGAGGAGAGAGATGGCAACCACAAATACACCAAAACAAGAGAAAAAACAACTTCACGGCATGGCAATGCTGTGAGCGCTCGATGATGCCTCCAAGGAGGTGAATGATGCGAGGACATAATGATCACATACGCTGGTAGCGGCTTACCAAACTTTTCGCCGGACTCACGCGTCTAAGAACTATAGTGATTTGGCCGGCGAGGAGGGGGGCAATGAGATATATTCTTCAGCAATGCCTTCAAGAAGGAAATTCATGGGTCATTTGGACTGTGCCAAGAGCCGAGCTGAGCTTTCACCCGTAACCCTCGCCTCGACTCCCTCGACACCGCCACCACACCACAATGCTGAACGCAGCTCTCTGCCCTCCCCGAAGAGGCGTAGGGGAGGGCACGCGACGAACACGGCCCCGTCGTCGGCTCGCCACGCCTTGAGAGCACCACTGCGTGCCTCGGCCCCGTTGGACCGACAAATGACTCCACCGGATCCGCTACATGTCGTGGAGCCGCCAGATCACGGCGACAACAAGAGGCATGCACCGACAGCCGCCGACCATTCCCACACATCGCGGAGCCGATCGACCTCACCCGCGATGATGGGAGCGCGCAGCGACAGCGCCGGTCGCCCCACACATCATGGTGCCGCTTGGACTCGCTCGCAAGCGATAGGAGGCATGCACCGATAGCGCCGGCTGCCACCACAAGTCGTGGAGGCGCTCGGACTCGCTTCGCGACGATGGGAGGCGCCCAGAACACAAGCATAGCCACCACCACAAGTGGTGGAGCAGCTCCGACTTCGCCCCACGACGACGGGGCGAGGCACCGATAAGCGTCGACGCCGCCACACGCCAGGATCCGCTCGGACTCGCCCACGATATCCAGCCATCGCCGCATGGGGGACGATGGACCAAGACAGAACCGACTGAAGGAGACACCCATAAGCATGCAGCTCCCCACGCCAAAGATGCCCGCGGCCAAACCGGGCTACACAGGGTCCCTGCAAACGCACACGAGGAACACCTAACCAACAAAGCGGCACCACGTAACGAGTCCGGGTGATGGGTGACAAGCCAGCGAACACCCGTGTAGGGCTTCCAAACCCGGGAGCACGGCACGCAGGGATATCACGCAGAGTCGACCAAGAGCGTCCACAGAGCGCCAGCTCAAGGGGTGAAGAGGATCCGATCCGGTGGGGGGCGTACATCCGAGCCCACCGCCGCGCGAGATGCCAATGTCGACGGGGAGGGGAAGAGGGGCAAGGAACGCGCCATCCTCGTAGGGGACGACAGATCCAGGCCATGGTGGGCAGATCCGCCCGCTGGCATACCAAACCATCGGAGCCAGCCGCCAAAGGGACGCCGGAGAAGGGTCGAGGGGCGCCCGCCCGGAGAGGGGCGGACGACGGCGAAAAACAGGTCACCGCCGCGCGAGGGGACGGCTGACCACCACCGCACAACACCTGCAGAAGAGGGTGGAGGAGGTGAGGTGACGGAGCAGCCAGCGATGGAGCCGCTCGCGACACCCGTGCCCACCGATTTGCTGTCCCGGTCGCCAGCACACCTTCCGCACGCAGGGTGCCCGAGGGGCGAAGGAGCCTCGCCCGCCGCCATCATAGGGAGCCACGCTGGGCTCTCGGCCGCTCCCTCCGGCAGCGGCAAGGTGAAGGGAGGGATGGAGTCGTGGCGGCAGCGGCCACCCGAGCCGCCCGAGTGGGAGGCGACGCGGGTGTTTTCTCCCCCACCTGTTCGGTCTCCTTTAGAACGGTCCATCATCCATTAGGTTGTGAAGGTTTGCTATACATGAGGAAAATCCCCGGACAATTCATTTACTCCCATGTATAGATCCTGGAGTTGAACGGAAAGGTAAGCAGAATCTCGGTACTTGACCTACTGTTTATTACTTTGTACACTGAAAATATTCTTAGCTCGCTGCAATTGGCTAAGCTGTCCATAAACTTCCAGTCTTCCCTTTTGTTGCTTGCTTGGAGTTCCATTGAACTCAGGTTTAACCAAGATAGTTGAGATAGTCTGCCAAATGGAGCTGAGCACCGCAGTGAATCTATTCCTTGACACCATCAACTATCGTTTGAACAGAAGCGTTCGTTAATGAAGATGGGGGATATGCCCATGAAAGTAGTTGACACCTATACTCGAACAACTGAAGATTAGGTAGAGAGGTGCGATACTGGATGGAATAACTCAGAAAATTGCTGGAAGAAATGAAGAGTAAAACTAGATTAGCAAGATTCAGGTAGCCTGTGGAAACTGACCTGACCCACGAAAAAGAACCTGCAATTTTTAGCAAATTTGCCACCTCATTTGGGATGCTCATCGCTGTAGTTTTTGTAATATTGGCCAGAGAAGATGCGATGGTTCCAGTAAGGTTATTTGCCTGAAGTGCAAGCACTTGAAGCCGATTAGGAAAAATTTACAAGAATCTGTCCAGTTAATTGGTTCCATCCCAGGTATAGCTCCGTGAGATTTGAGCAGTTTGCAAGTGCAGGTATTTGTCCTTGTAGCGTGTTATTACTCAGACTAAGGATTTGAAGACGATGCAGGCGGCCAAGGGACGTAGGTAGGGATCCCACCACTGAATGAATTAGCTGACAGGACTAGGATTTTTCAGGAATGTTAGGTTTCCAAGTGAAGGAGAGATCTGGCCTACTAGGCCTTGATTTGTGAGATTAAGAGAAGTGACACGACCGGGGTTCTTGACCGAACACTTGACACCTTCCCAACTGCAGAAACGAGTGCTGGCATTCCAGGAGCTCAGAGCTTGTTGCGGATCAAAGCTTATTCCCTTCTTAAAATCCAGTAGAGAGAGC